>QNGE01001253.1:109527-180087 GCA_008508345.1 Paragonimus westermani | reverse complement strand
CAGGAACGGACGGACAGTGTTGATTAACACTGCCTCAAAGAAAGCAAGCAACTTCGGATTCAGGTTACGCAACAATACTGAAAACGAATTGGCGTGGTCCATTACATGACCTGTTCCCACGATGCGTTTTGCAGTCAATAAGGTCGGATTTCGTCTCAATCACTCTGTTATCGCTGTCTGTCGCGCCATCGCGTGCACCAACCACCTACACATATGCTCAGCCATTCTTTGTCGTGGGCACCGATCTGTTCTGCCGATATACACGTCACCACAACTGCGATAGACTACACGCGGGGCAGAGCAGTTCGGTACGTCACGATTATGAATAAGCTGGGCGACACTCCTAGTTGGGAGTAGCAACCACAATCCAGCCTTAGGGCACGCACAAGTTAGAGCGGACAATAATTATTGACTCACGTCAGTTGCGATATGGGCTCAGGAAGACCTGCAACTTGAGAACCGTAGACACGGCAGTGTTGACCGGTCTTTTCTAGTTGTGAATATCTATGAACTGTTCAGGATGTCCGTTTGTGAGTAGTACCTCAACTAATCTCTGCTCCTCCTCTTGCAAGCAGTCACCGGTACAGATCTCCCGCACTCTGTGAAACAGGGTTCGTACCAGACCTCGTTTGTGAGCATTTGGCGCAGAAGTAGAGAATTGCAAATACGGATCGCTCCAAGTGGCTTTGTGGTGCACTGAGCGTTGTGGCGAGCCATGTTGTCGTCTAGTGAGGTATGTGTCTAGAACAGCTAAACACTTGTTTGCTTCCTCTCCATGAGAAGCTGAAAGGTTAGGATGAACGGACTTGAAGAGGTTTAGAAGTGAAATGAATGTTAGTGGTAAAATTCGAAATATCATCTGCATTGCACTGGCACCATCTCTAGCGTCAGATGATTGCAATTCAATCATTCCTAAAAATAAGTCCGCAATTGTTGAGCCCAGTGAACCGCCCACTTCTACGCCATCACAGTATTCATAATGGGATCAGCCAAAATCGAAGCAGATATTCTTTGTGCATGAAGGGATATGTTTCTTGAGATGATCAAGCGTGAGACAAAGAGATGAGCCTTGATGAGAAATGAAATCACAAAAAAGAAGCTAGTTCCCAGAGGAGAAGGTCTGTGAATAACGAGTCAACATCGTGTGAACTCACCGACACATTCTCCAAAGTTTGTGACAGTTCGGAAGAATCTTTTACACGGTGGGGACAAACATCTGACGGCTGAGATGGAGAATGTCTACAGGCCGTTTGGGAAGTTTGCGTTACGGTGAGTTGTCGATGCACAGGATTGACCCAAATGGGGTACCGCACTCACGCGTTTTCAGAGCACCTGTTAACTGTGGTGTGTTGATTCCGGTTGATCTCATTTGTGTGCATCGCAGTTCCGGGATGTGTCCATGTAGTGTTATGATTTGAAGGTTTCTCGATATTTGTTTTTCTACCGAGATGTAGTTGTCGGCCGTACTGTCCGTGTGAAATTTTCGTGTCTGCCAGGTAACCTTTCAGTATGGACTCAATAGTTGACTGTTTCTATTGTAGTTGTTGTCCGCGTGTCCTATATATTCTTATGTTTTACGTTCGTGAATGCAAGATGTAAAAGAAATGAACACTATTAATTCTTGTGCTATGAGACTTCCTAGAAATCCACTGCATCTTCAAGTGTCTAGCCAGGCCAGACACTGTAGCCGTAGTAACGCATACAAAGGGTAAGGAGGTCACAACGTGCTGACTATAACTCCTCAATGAAAGAATGAGTGTTTTCGCTGTAGCCCATGCTTAAACGAGGTTAGCCGACCCAGATCATTGAGTTCATTGATGAATGTGCATATGCTTGCATGATTTGTGCCGACCGGATGATAGAAGCCATCGAGTTCGACTTTTTGTGCAGTAGTGTGGGAGTCCGTTTTTAACCGGGTGTTGATGCATTCAAGTGGTTTGGGATGATAAGGTTAGATTGCTGAATGGTAAGCTGGCATCAGGTCGCCCACCGTTAGATCTTCACACGCGTACACTTCCTTCCAGCCTCCCGCTAAGAAACTCTCCTCGGTCACTTGAGTCCATGCTGCGCCTTTTATTCGTCTGCCTCCATCGCTGTGATTGGCTGTTCCGCCCGTAAGCCTCAAGGTGTTGACGTCAACTCTACTGGGTAAACGAGGTCGCTGTTGGAGACGATTCTCATTGAGCGTCGATGAATCAGAAGGGTGTTGGTCGATTCACCGAATCAACTTTTCTCAACTCTTTCTCTGGCACAGACTTAAGGGTTTTGTCTACAGATTGCCAGGCGGCCTAGTCGCTCAGACCTGAAAGTTTCATTCGGATTAACCGAAGACAGTTGATTGTTCTGCTATCCGAAATGAAGTGAGAGTGAAGTAGTTTTCTGATTGGAGAACGCGCAGCCAATCCGAGCCCACGCCCGAATCGTTGCGAGAGGACCTAGGGCTGACTGATGCCCAATAGTCAGTGCAGCGTTCAGCGGCTACGTCGAACGTACTCGCCTGAATTGACGAATGAGAGAGTCTTCTCGAGAACCTGCCGGAATCAAACAACCAAATTTCTTGAGTTGAAGGTCGTGGAAACAATACTGAGCCGGCCAATCAACGTGCCTATCGTCCGATGACGGTCGATAGCACCAGCACTGTTGATCTTTTATTTAGAAAGGTGCATTATCCCTCTAATATGTTGAGATGGTTTCGTGTCGCACAGAGCTTCGCTGCTTTGAACTTGTGTGACACAGTGGTCAAGTACACGATGCCATCCCTTTTCAACTCATCTTGTCCTGGTAAGTCGTTAATTGCATCACATTTGGAACAGCCGTTTGGTTGACAAACCTTCAAGCCGATGGTGGCATGACTGGCAAAGCTTCAGCTATCCAAACCTACACGATCACGAGATTTGACATATTCACTCTGTCAACCGGTCAATGCTTCTTCCTATTCAATATCAAGGCGCAAATGACCAAAGTCCGGGAGGTTATCGCTTGTTGGATAGTATCTGATATCCGTGTGTTCCACGTGACTGTCAACTATCAGGTTGTCCAAAGCAAACGATATGTGCATAGGTTATACCAACACAAAAGTCAACAACCTCAATACTCCTCGAAATCCTCTGACCCAGACTCAATTAGAAGGTTTAAACTCCCTATCGTCAGTGTTTACTGAGAAGCTTGGTGATTCATTCCACGCTCACACGAGCTAAAGTCGTGACAGTCTGCTAAAGTAAAACCTCTGTCTCACTAATCACCTAGTGGGACAATGCAACCAACTGCTCGTACATCCCAGAAAAATGAAGGTGATGAAGTAGGACGGAATAGGGAAATCTTTGGCGAGAGACACCACCCTAACAGCTGTCGATGAAGCTACAAGTACACCCAACCGGTTGTCATCAAACCATTTGTACCTCTTGATCGATAGCTTATCTTGTTCAACCTCCGCGGAGCCAATCACACTAGCTATCAGTGTGGAAGTAACATTACAGAGCTCTCGTAGATCAGTAGGGTAGAAAACTGGCTTTAATTGGCGTTTTCACTGGATTTTAAAAGAGACAGTCAGATTACTGATCTAAATTACTGCGAATATCTAAGGACGTTCCGTGTACGATTCAGAAGGAAAACTGGAATGGCGCAAGTCACATTGTTGCAACAGGTCACTCACGACAGATAATGCTGTTCCACTAGAATCCTTTCAAATATCTGCAGGCCACTTAGGGCTTTGTTGAGTAGATATGACTCTAAAGGTCAGGATAGCCGACAAAGTGTTACTGCTGTTTGCAGCATCCTTTTTCTGGAGCCTACTGAAAACTGAGATAACACATTCTATGACTTAAATCGGTAGCAGCTCTCAGCCCTAGGCGCAGGAGTATCCGACCCTCAAGTAATGGATGTCAAGTTACCCGAAGTTACTTATTTGAAGTCTGCTCCAGCGTACAATATTCTAAGTGATCTTTCTGAGGCGAGCCATTTTTGACTGCCAGCATCCAGTTGGTATCAGGTATCGCGCAGATCGCTCTCGGAAATCAGACTAGATTTTCGTGGAATTTGTGATGAACAAACAGTCTTATCCATTCAGTGTTTTACTTGAAATCTTGATTGGTGCCCCAAGGTTATTCTGACATCTTCATACGCAAAATCGAGATAGGTTCGTTAGTTCAACTGGAGGCATGTGGCTGTTGTCTCAATCCGTTACTCACCTCATCATTTGTAGGCAGTTCCTATCAGTTGTTTTAAGTGGCGCTCACTACCCCCAAGTGTACACGCTCGAGCTCACAATCAACGTTGTTTTGTTGTGAACCGAAAAAGCAGATGACACGAAGGTCATTAACTCGGGGAAACCAGTAAACCAGTTATACCTCCCAACCGGACTACGAACAAAAATACTCATTTGCACACTGATCTGAGAATGTTGCGGTCGCTTTGGACGCCAAGTCTCAGTTCTCTCATGTAGCAAAAGTCATTCTATTCCACGGTACTCTCCAAAGATCTTTCCCGTATCTCTTCCGTATTTGTCCCGCTTCCATTTCCATCCATGCTGTCGCCTCGCTGTTGAATAATGGTGATGTAAGTAGTATAGTGCGAGCGTCCGTCCTCATTACAATTTGAACGTCCGACCACACACTCAGCCACTTGTAATGCTTCAACGGAATGTCATTTTGTACGATCGAAGCATATACGCACTTGGCTCGTTTGTACGCGGATCGGGACAACACGAAACAACGGTCATGGAACAAGAACGGGAGCAGCATGACGCGACTCTGATGAGCGCTGTAGAACGCAGCATGTATGCCTGTCCTGACAACAGAGGTCCACAGTATTGACCTAATCTCCATTTCAGCCTTGAAAGGAACCTATTTAATTGTCGAACGGACAAAGCGAAGCATGCGCGGATGATACCAGTGTTCAGTAATTGACATTTATACATTCAACACCCACACAAGGTTGCTACCCAGAATAAGACACAAAGACAGAGACCTGCAACGGCAGCATAAAAGAGGTCAGTCAAATCTAGCAGGAGAGGAAGTCGTGAACATTGGCTTACCATTCACGGGCGATGTGCTAGGTGAATCTATCACACATAAGATCGCAAGTACAGTTTATAAAGCATTTCAAGCCAACAAGCTACGGGTCACCTTAATCCCAATCCTGTTTTGTATATATGCCCAAAAATATCGATTTTGTGTGATCTCTTTCTGCATGCACTCGCGCACTTGTTCCTGTGGCAACCCTCATGTCGTCCACACAACCCGTTGCTTATAGGAACAGGGCCGTGGACACACTAAAGCTAGGCTCAGCAGTGGAATAATGGATTCAGTTAATAACATAATACACTCAAACCAAGTGAATTATAACCCTTCTGTCAAATTAATGCAAGCGCTTCGTTTAACCTACTGAGTTAAGATCTCCAAGTTGAGGGAGGTGAAGAGTAGAATTCGGTCCACAGCTGAAGCCATTGACAATCGCCTGTGCAACTCACCCATTTGGGCCCAGAAACGTTTCGTTTGAGCTTTAAAATTATCTTAGCATACCACGCAACCAGTAAGCCTGTCAACATCAGTTTATCAAGTGGGGTTACAATAAAAGCCTGACAGTAACTCGATTGACCTCATTAACCATTTGTTTATCTTATCAATAAGTCTGTGTAAAATATGACGTAATTGTGATGTACTTGGCTTCATAATGGATCACTAAAAGTGGACTCGTTCGCTACATTGTATTCTTCATGACTTCTCTGAGAATTTTTAAATTATTTAAACTTATCTACTGAGTATCTTCAAAATGTCGTTATTTGTTGATGAGTACTCAACCTATCTTGAACAAGTGTCCCACTATCGGAGACTACGATCATTTTCCTCATGAATGAAAATCCAGATTGTCCAAAACCTCTGAAGTTGGACGTACGTCACTTGTGTTCTGTAGTAATCTTCTTTAATTGTCTATCTACTAATGTTGAACTCCATCAAAAGTGTGCATTTTTCGAAAAGCATGCAATGCAATAAAACCACTATTGGTCACTATAAAAGGAACCATGCTTGTAACTGGGGTTAAAGACGAGAAAATAAGTATGTATAACATGGCCGTTATTCTTCATGATCGTCAATCCACATGAAACGGCAATATGACCTTTCGTATTGACAGCCAGCTGAAGGCGTCTGCGGTGTAAGACCCGGTTGTTCTAATTTCATCTAAAGCTGTATGACGTGCTGCACATTTGAAGCATTCATCCACTGGTTCGATTGGCGTGACTACCAGTTCCCAAAACTGTCTACTTGATCAATGAACATTCTCTTACGTCTGTAAGATTTTTGATGGTTATATACGTAGTCAACTCTAAGTACACGGGCACTGACATTGCTGGTAGCCAGATTCTGACTTAGTTTATGCTATCTCTCTTTGAGTTTCAAGAGGCAATTATGAATGTTTACGTAACGGAAAACGTGAGTGGACTTACGCTGTGAAGCGTTTGGCAGAAACTTTTCAGGCTGTATCACATTCAAAACAGCATGAAACATGAATAATGGCATGCAGATTAGCAGCTCTCTTAATCACAAAGATCACATGCACATATCTGAACTGGTGAGTGAGATGTAGACAATACTTCCTGTTGGAAATTCTCCGAGACACTTCTAAAAGACGGTGTTTATCCCCTACCCGACAGTAAAGCGGTTTCCGTCGGTCTGCTGTTATGGTCTTTGGTGGTTACCATAAGTTCATTGTGGGAACTATCCTTACGGATATTGACAAACAAGTTCTGGTTAAACACCAAAGATGACCTAAGCAGGCATGCCCATTATGTCGCTACACGAGATAGTAGCTGATAGCAAAATTGTCGGGGGAGTCGCCAAATCTCCGGAAATATTGTGTGCCAAAAACTAACAAACTACACTTGTGTGTGACCTCCATAGTTAGCACGGTCATGCGCCACTTCGTCCTTCAACCCTTGTGCCAAATCTCTGGCACCCCACCTACGCGCCTCAACGCTCACATGCCCACATCCCGCCTACGCGCATCACTGTACTGTTCGGCCAACCATTTGGCCCATCTTTGATTTGACCTTCTGATTCGTCACAAACCCATTAAATATGATCTGGTTTGTGACCGTGTTGTCTTCGGATTGAGTGACATAAAGGAACTCTATCCGGAGGCCAGTCTTCTCTCTGTGTTCATGCGTTAGCGTCGGGTGGTTGGGTTTGTAGGGAAGTTTCGAACTAGTCTTGCATAGTCCGCAGTCTGTTGTTCGTTACCGTTGACTGCCGTTCCACTGACCGTTATTCCGTTATCTGTTTACGTGCTCGTAGGACATTTGAACGAGTTACAACAAAAATGATGAACTAGAAACTTGCGTCAGATGGAACACATTGATAAAGCATCCAAAGAACGCTCCTGAGTTCCGACCCGAATCACAGTTTTCGTACGAAACATCAATATCATCTTGACCTGATCGTATTGCACATTGCGGATGCACAACATATTCTACAACACTTTCGCTCCCAGCAGCAAAAGGCGTCCTGCTACCCTATATTTGCACCACAAATGTAAGATGACCACTTTTTGAAAACCATTTTTAACCATTATTTCCAACTTGGACGCTTCGAAATTTTCAAGTGATCAACGCCTAGTTATGTTTGCTACCAGAATCACAGACAGAAATCCTGGACCCGGTACGAACTGTGTAAAGGTCTTTAAACCGTTTACGTATGCCCTACACGTGATTTTCACACAGAAAAGTGTGTGGGAAAATGCCTTAAATTCCAACCCACATTCCCCCCTCTTAATATAGATATATGTTTAGAGATTATCTAGACTATTGGATAAACTGTTTAGTCTATGCGAAGACAAGCTTCTCAAAGGCTGGACTGTATACACAGTATAACTCAATCAGGAAGGATACGATCACAGTGGGCCTGCTGACTGCATCATTGCCGCTTGTCTCGAACATCAAGGAAAGTATGGGTGACTACCAGTTAAGCGAATATTTAATTTGATCTGCGTTATTGTTGACAATGTTTATATCTTTCGAAAGGAAATTTCGCGCCTACTGCTCTGGAGAAGATAGCATAGGTACACAATGAATTCAAACTGGATAATTTCACCCGGCTTAATCCTTCTAAAACCTTCCATTAAGTGGAGCACTCTGCGCTTTACCTGGAGATCTGTGGGTTTTATGAGTATGGGCTATTTTATTTATGTAGCACACCGAGTACTCCCATGGCCTTCAACTTGGTGTCATTGCGAAAGTTGCATACTCTAATTAGCGCCGGCGACTGACTGTGCGTCACTGAGTACAGTACCAATACCTCTACTGTGTATCTCATTCATGTTCGATATCTCCCAGACTGGCCATTCGCAGTCATTAGCAAACGTCGATTACACTACAATTTGGGGTACTCAGTGTACGTTCTTATCGGGAATGGGAAAACTACAGGCAATCACACTAAGAAGACGGTAAACATTTCTGCGATTATACAAACCCATGGGTTGCAGGGAGAAGAAATTGACGATACGTAGCTTGCAAAGAATAAAACATGATAGACAGGAGGTGGTATGATTTGACAGAAAGTGGTCACTGCGTTGAGCAGTTCAGTGTGAAAAGACATGTTCAGTGGAAGTTCGGTAAGTCACGTTTAGGTGGGTAGAGGCATGAGGAACAAATATGAGTCACCGACAATGAGTTCACTGGGATGGAGATAAAGGAAGAGCAGACATATAAAAGCGTTTGAACGAAGCAGTAACAGTGTGCTTATGAACATGGAATGGATGGATCGAAGTTCAACAGCCAGCTTGTAGCAAGTGTAGTCGAATAAAATTTTTTTATTCAGATATAAGCAAATAACACTCGGCGTCTTCGGACGTATGGGGTCGGATAAGCACTGTGTACCGACTGTGAAGAACTGACTAGTTTGAAACCAAATGACCGGTGCTGACAAACCTCAACTCTCACTCACGCCAACCATAGGCTGAGTCGTACTAGGCTGTACTTCGTTTTCCCAGTACTGCTGTGGGACTATCGTAATCGTGAGCAGTGTGACAGAGATAAAGAGTTTCACGCTATACACAGTTATGTTACAGAGTTCGAACTCACGCTCAGCAATACCAAATGTTGTCCTGATTGCAGTGAGTACCTTCAAAAGGAAAACAGAGTTCCTCCCGTTTAACGGGTTTCAGAAACGATTGTTTAAACTGATCTTAGTCCGTCGCGTAAGTGTGTATTAATATTCAACAAATTAAATCCAGAGCTTGAGTTGCTCACTGGGCCGTCAGCAGCATTTCAATCACGCATCACGGTTTTGAAATAAAATCCCGTGAAAGTGTCCCTATTGAGACGGTACAACAAACGGTTCCAGAGCGGTTTACAGTGTTTGTCAGATAACCTGTGCAGATGAACAACATAAACTGCAACAGCTGTAAATACGCCATCGGTGTGTCAGGAAAGAATTCATTTTAGCAGATAAAATCATTTCACCAGCCTCATCGCCGGTCAGACAATAAACATTTGTTTAATCTGAGTATTTAAGGTATGACAAACTGACGCTGCAGCACAGGCTGAGCAAAACACACTTTTCCGATGCTCAGGTGTGTTCAACTCTGACCGACCTGTCAGAATCTGTCGTAGCAGCGTCAGTAGCAGACGACTTTAAGTTTAGTGTTGATGCGCACATTTAACAAACTATTCCAAGACTCCAGGTAGCTTCTACACGATAAGCAATGTGATAAGGGCGAAGGCATCCTCAACCTCTCACTTCTTGTTTAATGATTACTAACTACTAGTTTGATATGCATTGTGTGCTGCAGTTGTTAATGTTCGTTCAATTTTTTCTATTCTTTTGTAGCTCAAAATTTTAGTGTTGTTGAAATTCTGTAGCTTAAAACATTCGCTGGTTTTTCCTTTTTCATATTGGCCAAACATTCTCACCTTCCAGCATTCTTCTGACTTTTCGAGAAAACCATGAATCTTATTTATCCTTAATGTAACTGAAAATAGTCCTCTCGAGTGTACTGGGAGCGTGCATATTGCTTTGGTTTTGACGTTCGGGTCATGCTTACTTGATATTAAAAGTAGCGTGAACGTTTCACGTGATTTCGCTTTCACTCTGCAAAATTGCCATTCACCAAATCTCCATAGGCTTCTTTATGTAATGTCTCTACCACTACTATCAACGCATTTCCTTGTTGCAATTCACTTGCATTCCACAAATTACAACCTGTCACTGTCACACTAATGTGACACGCATTATCATATTGGGGTTATTGGTCTGTGGTTTTGATTAATCTGCTCGAATTACACCGTTAACCTGACAATCGATCAAAAACGATGACTAATTCGGCTCATTTTAACTATGCATCTGTGGCTGAACTTGAGAAACCGCAAACGTCTCGTGACAGACAGTTGATAAACTTCATACCGAAATGTCATACCAAGGTGATGCAGGTGTGACATTGTACGACGACTGAAAGTGAAACATGAAGATGGAACAGTTTCGTGCAGAGCAGATTACGTTGTGATCAGTACTGTGAAATAAAGGGCACTCGAGCATGGTTGTATCGATGGATTAGAGCATTATCACCCTGAAAATTCTGAATGCTCTGGGTGCACAGTCAAACTTAGTTGCAGCTCAAACTAACGATGGTATGATCTGCAAAGACAAATCCACGCCCTTTATCATGGCAGGGCTGAGTCCATATATACTGTCGGTCAGTACATTGAGTGGTTAAACAATTTGTTCGCTTATTGCGATGATCTTTTTCTAAAATGCTAATTTTTCTCATCTTACTGATTCAACTAGCCGTTGGTCAGAACGTAACAAAACCTTGACAATCGATAACATGATGACGCAGTAGCAGGCATGTGAGGTCAACGACCGCAGTAGAGACAGAACACTGGTCAGCCAGCTAAGTCCTGTTTAGTTAATAAAACTTTACACTACTACTGACGAGCTCTAACAAGAACGAACCACGAGTATTGTACTTATTTTCAAAAAGGGCTGACTGAAAAGTTAAATCACTTCGTCTACGATAGGTCCTGAATCCACACTCACTTGCTGCGAATAGACGCAAACATAACTTTGATTCTTGGTGTGGTATACTTTTAAGGAGTAACGAAAATTTGAGGTGATGCATTTTAAACTGTGAGTTGTGTGATTCGCAAAAAGCGACGAAAAGTCAATGTTCCCTGGCCCTTTTGGTGATAACGGTTCTGTCAGAGATTCCGAGGATATCTTCATGTCCAAATTCCTGTGAACTGACAACGACCCTTAAAACATTTTGCAACCCATCAAGTCTTGTGAAGATAGTATTAGTCAGTCATATCATCCCATAGTTTTTGTGCCTGTGTATACTGACTTGTCTGAGATAAGTTTTAGTGTTGTGACCGTCACAGACGCGTGGTGTGAGAGGTTGCTTATTGCACGAAGTTCATTACGGAGCATGTGGAAACATAACAACGAACACGAAGACTGTTGTGCAAAGCTGACATTTATTCGCATTCGCTGGACAACAGTGAATCGTCGTTCGCCTTCGTGACATGTCATCCAGAGCAGTGTGCTTGCTTTCAATGGTCGTTTCTTGTCCGTCATCCTTCTGGTGTTGAGACCTTTCCCATAGCCACGTGCATAAGACTCGTCCTATACTAACCACAATCGAATGCACTCATCTTACTATACTTTTCAGTCAGATCTTTTGTGCTAGACATTTCTTATTACCTTAACACGATCATAGATTATTCTGCGTTATTTTCTGAACATAAAAATGTTTTATGCCTCTATTAGAATGATTTAGATATCTCTACATGTGTGGTACAGTAAGCCAACACGTTAGCAGATGTTCAGATAACGAGGATTTTGGCATCAACGGAGCGTGCCAGAAGACATTTATTAATACTGAGCGCTGAACTTAACAACCAAGGACCTGCAAACAATGATTCAAAAGTAATACATTATTACGGTGCATCATGTCCACACACTTAAAAAAGACGCCTATTAACTACATTTCGAAATACAACTGGATCATTGGGATTATGCACCTAGGATTGGATGAGAGTGTGGTGATCGCAACAACAACAGCCTGGTTGGAAGCAGTTCGCGAAAAACAATTCAAAGTCACGTGCATTATGGCACAGTCGCTGAACGTAAATGCAATTCGTGTCCGACTGGACGGCATGATCCAACGGAAACCCAGAACTTAAGTACAGCAGACAACTCCCCTTTAAAATGCAAGACAGTTCTATTTTCAAGGTCAGTTACGACCATTCAGAGAGCTGTCAGAAGTATGATTGATTCGGCAGCGCTTACGTGAGACACTATGAAAATGATCTTGATTGAATACTGAACGCTCTTTCGGTTTGAACAGCAATGACTTTCACCAAATCACCCACGTTTATCTCTCACGAAATGTTTCACCATCACCAGTTACTGGAGAATCTATCCTCCCTTTGAGTGAGTCAGTGAGTGCGCTTTCGGGTGAAGGGTCAATGACCGGCGGCAGGCAACAGTGCTGCCTTTCGCTAATGAGTATCAGCTGGACATGTGTTTCTTTTGAATTGTTGACTTTTGACGTTCTTGGCCATCATATTCAGGTGAAAACAGTTCGTACCGGCTAGCACACGTGTTTTCTATCCGGCACTCAAGCCAAAGTAGTCCAGCAGTCCACAGATGAGTGTGTGACATCGTCAAATTAATCTAATCCTGAGCCACGGTATCCTAAGATTTAGTGGACGATTCACGAAGTATGATGCAATCATTGAGTAAGCGCTAGAAAGAACAGTAAACAAAAGGCAAGTTATAGATTACAGCAATACCAGAGGTTACAGTTACGTTAGTGAGGACTTTGATGTTTCACCTTTATTTGGAATGAGTGGAAACCGGTTGGCATTATCCCTATCGTTTAGTATAACCACGTCACGTGATCCTTGAAATTTTTCGTTTTTAGGTGAAATATCTGTTAGATAAACCATTCAAAGTGGCGCTACAGTCAGTTTAACGTTTACCCGAAAACTTCTTTGGAATGTTGTAGAATGCATACAGTGATTTTTCACATTTGTCCCTCCTAACATTTTAGTAACTAGTTTATCTGCAAAAATAGTTCTTATAAACAATGATGAAATGATCATCAGTGGAACCTTGGCCTACCTTCAGTTATCAAAAAGAAAGTGAACAGGTCTAATAATCTCTGGTAGACGTGGTAACAAAACGACTAGCGTAGTACATTCAGTATACTTAAAATGAAACAATCTAGACACAGTGGCGTGATATCATATTACTGTCAAGTTTCACTACCCTTGCTCTCGTGTCACGTTGAGTTGTCGAAATATTCTGAATAAAGATCAAGTGATGAAAGTCCAGGATCAGATAATTCGGGTTAGATTATCAAGAGTCTAGTGAAGGTCCATTCACATGTAGAGTTGGGGCCTAGCAGAATGAAGAACAATAGAACGGAATGGATGTCACTTTGTGGAAGTGGCGGACAGTTGATAACTCTATGTTCTTTGCATACTCAAACAAGTTCGTCCGATGGCGTACTCAGGCTCAAAGTTATGGATAGAAACTTATATAGAAAACATGGTTTGCGTAGACATTTTGTTTGTTTCCTAGTAGTTTTTAGGTGACCACCTTGTTAATAGTTCAGGTTGCAGAAACAATTCACCATTTGAGGGTAGGTGCACTGATACTTGTTTCTGCATGTCCGGACGCACGGCTGATCCATATATTTGTTTAAGTAAAGATGAAACCACGGGTTACACTCATTTTTTCACCCTAACTTCACAGACATCTGGTTTGATTGGGGGCTGCTTTTGGCAAGCAGACAATTTCAGCTAGAAATTATATAATTAAACAACAATGGAATAGCTATCTCACAACTATTACACGCGAGAGATAAAAGTACCGAGTGGTCATATCGGAACTGTGTATCCGTTGTTTCTGTGCGTTCCTTGTTGTAAATTCAAATGCATAAATATAAGTGCCGATACCCTGTTCTCACTTCTCGGGACAAAGTAATTCCAGTTAAGACTCTTAGTGACGAAGGCCAACTCTCCTGATAATATAATGACTCACAGCATTGCTATGCAGTCCGTGTATTTGTGCAAAACTCGATTTCTAAAAATTAAATGAAAACACTGACAACTAATACTCATTTCGCTTAAAAAATCTGTCCTAAATTCTCTCTTGTTACATTATTTAGCCCTTTGTTTGTCTATCCGCATCTGAATGTTGATTGGACAGCATGCACTCTGGAATCGATCGATAAAGATGACAATTGGCTGAAATGCCAGATGCTGGTGAAATGCACGAAAAAATAATTAGTTGTCAAAAATAACAAAACTTGTTTCTTACTTTGATGACGGCTAACACACAATCAATGTAATTATGCTGATCAGTGGTGCCTCAGCTGCAGCTTGGAGGCTTTCTAATTCGGAATCAAACATGCAACGCCAACGTTAAATTCAATTCATATGTTAAATAACCTTGCCGAATTGCCATAGTTTATTTTCGAACTATATACTCAACCTGTTACAGCCTTCGTAATGAAGATAAGCAAACCACACCAGCACTGAGGACGGAAGTTTTGACGTCAACAAAAAGAAGTCTGTCGAGTGCTGTGATAAGCTTCCTATCGAGTGAATTATTACCCCATATATGAGCAGCTTGTGAGCAGTCGATGATTATCATTGGTAAGGTTTCACGTCTGATCTCGAGACGCCATCAACTCAGAAGAGTATTTTAAATTTGTAGCCAGAGTAAAGTAATGTACAATTTCAACTGTTGACCGAGGTTCAGAGGTAGTGGTCAGTACAACGTCTGAGCAGTTAATTTCCATAACGTAAGTTCAGGCTACCAATAAACAAAATATTAATTTGATAACACTGATCTGATGGTCTGGATCAGAAGTTGAGTTCACGTATCGCTAGTAAAATGCATCCTATGTCTACAGAAATTTAAAAATGTACTTTCCCACTAGAAATAATCTTTCCAAATGGTTCCAGCTTATAAACCAAGAGTTATCTCCAGTCTTGTGACACTGAAGGTTACTTCTAGACTGTGCGTCGACAGGTGATCTAAACTCCAACGAGAGCAATCTCATCAACCGGGCCTGAACCACGATCGCGTGATGATCGGTCATCATCCTTGGACTATGGCTTACTCAACTGCCGGCCATTTGCGTGTATGTGCAGTTCTCATTGTACTAGTGAATTAAACCATGGTAAATGCTAACTACAGAAGCAATACGTCATCAGCTGTCATCATCTGTCGACTACACAACATTAGACACTCTTCACTTGTACTTCGAAGGTGTATGAATGAACCATTCAATCACTTCAGTGATACTATTCAGTGAAGACTCGACTAGTGATCCTGTGTCCAACTAGGCTGATTAGCAACGAACAGGTCCGGAATATGCCACATTTGACAATAAGTGTTTTAGCTGTGACAAATTTTAAAAGTTAAATTTGGTTCACTTACTTGGTAGCACTGGATGTTTTTAACATGGTTACAGTAATAATAACTAGGAAGTATTTCTCAGCGCATTTGTGAGAAACCTGCTCAGGTGAGCTCGATCAGTGCACGCAGTGCAAGGAGGTACAGGCCAATTATGTAGATAAATATGAGTGTATAAGACGAAAATTAACAGGATTCTCCTGAGTGGCATAAAAATAAAAAACAGTAGAGCCACACAACAAGGTCTGAGAAATAAGGTGAAAATGTGGTCAACTGAAAAAGAATCGATCAGGTAAATAGAAGCCACATTTTCTGCAGTTCAGAGTTAAGATAGGTTCTCGAAGGAGAAGCGACATCGGGTCATCCAGGCTTTGGAGTGCATTGCTCAAGTGGTTATCTTGACGAAATTAACCAGGTAAATATTGAGTATTTCAAGGCATATTTCACCGGATTAGCTCGAACACATTTGAGTTCACGTGTACCAGAATGGAGTTCACGCTCTAAGTGTGTGCTAAACTCAACATTCAGACAGGCGTTTGCAGAAAATAGTACCCTGCAGTTCCGTGTTGGCCTATATAGCTGACGTGATTATTGACTACCACAGATGCCGCGGCCAATCTGGTACGGTCGGTTTGGTAACTGTTGACCACGAGGCTATTCGGAGATTCACTGCGATTGGTTGAGTAGTATACTGTACTGCCAGCAAATCGTTTTATTCACTCTATTTACAAAAAATTTACAAAATGAAACAAAATGGTTATATCCACACATCCAATTCTCCGGTTCCTGAACTGCCAATAGACTCTTGTATCAGTAGATCGGACGACTTGCGTTCGAAAAAAACTTAGTCACTTAGTTTGACGCAGAATCATCGTCCACAAGCGTTCCACATTTTGAACACTCGCCCACGCTGGTAACCACATTCCATTCTAAGGAAAATTAACAGTCCTTGGATTAGAGTTAACGAGCTCTTTATCTGATGCATTTTCGTTATACCGCTTTTTACTGGACGCTACCTCAAGGAGGCGGATTATATGGGGATGGGATCACCACCTGGCGCTGCCCTCAAAGATACTTTCGCGTCTAAGCTTCAACCTGTTTGTTTAATGAAGACGAACTATAGTTTGTTTTTTTGGTGGGTATGTGAGGCTGAAATTCGACAGTCGATCTTACAGCTAGCTCACAAAATTTTACTACTTGTAATCAAGTAGCCAATTTACCGCCAAAGTGGATATTAACAGACACATGGGATTTCTGAATATTTTACTACAACAGCATGATGTTGGAAAATTGGAGAGAAGCTGAACGCAATGTAAACTGGTCAGTATTCATACTTTCTAAGATTTGTCGCTCTGAAGTACACAGGAAAACTAGTAGACTGCATGACGTGTTATACGCAAGACATCCGCAGTCGAAGCAAGTTAACCAATCTGAGTCACATGTCCTGTACCATTCCACCTGCACCCATAGTGTTAGGTAGGTAATACAGAGTAAGAAGGCTTTCCAAATACATTCACGGTTATTGCCTGAAACCCTTCAACAAATATGTAGGCAAAATCCATTAACAGCGTAACTTCGGAAAAACTGATAGGCAACAAACACATCTGATATTAGGCAAGCGTTTTCAGCCATGTTTCAAACGTCGTCAATATATGAGAAAAAACCCAGAGAGATACGGTCGTCTGCAGTAGAAATGGGATTGGATAAAAAACGTACATTAGGCCCAAACTCACATTTGTGGTGACCCAAGCTACGGCAACGAACTCACACTGTACATAATCACCACTCTTCACTTTAAGTTAGCGTAATTTTTTAAATATACAATATTGCTCAGTCACTTTCCTCGTTATTCAACTTGTCATCTGATTCGTGCCATGACTTTCATCCTGTTTTCTCACTGCCCATTTGCGTTCTGTCGGGTTGGCTATTTGACTCATGTGCTCCGTTATCGTTGTTCAAAAAATCAGTACCGGACCTAAGATAAATTATCGAAGACATTTTTGTTTACATGTCTCTATCAGTTTATTAGTCAAGTTCGGACTGGAAATCAACATAGATAAAGAGTTTTGCTTCTTTCATTCTTCTCTGGGCGTAGGTGCTGTCTGCGAACCTTCATTCCAAACTCACGTCACTTAAGATGTTGTCGACAGTTATGCGAATTTTTCAACCTGAGTAGCAATACGTCGACAGATCTGCCCGGGGATCGTGAGTTGAGAGTGCGAGTTTCGAAGGCTAGTGTTGATATCGGACACCTGGAAGAGTCACAGTCTGAAGCTGAGCACTGAGTTCCTTGTCTACCGCTCAATGGTGCTGTCTATACCGCAGTACGGTAGTAAAACGTGGACATTGTATCAGCGTAGCGAGAGCTATCTGAGCCGTTTCCATTTGCAGTGTCTGAGGTGCATATTGGGTATTCGGTGGTCGGACATGGTTCCAAACTCGGAGGTGCTGCGGCGAGCGGACGTGAACTGGATGTAAGTCCTGCTGATGCTGAATCAGCTTGGTTGACTAGGTCACGCCCAACGGATCGCCGGTGGCCGTATTCTGAAGCAGCTTCTGTGTGGACAAGTGAAATCAGGTAAGAACGGACGTTCTGACACGCCAAGTTTCAAAACTGCAGGGTAAACCCGATTCATAGATCTTTTAATCGAACATATTGCCAAACTAGTGGTATGTATAATACATCAGAAAATTTCAAACGCAGCGTACTTCTCCTGTAAACTTACTGATGCAAATTTTGAACAGAGTTACGAATCTACTGTGGAAGGATTTATTCTAAAAGCAGCTGGTTGAAATTGCATTTCGTATACTTATCTCGAAAACTCATTGGAACGCACTAGACATGGGAGTCTGAGACAACTCGACTCAGGGAATTCCACACTTTTCCTAACAAGGGCTTCAACTCAGCTTTTGCCCAGTAAATTTCGTCACCTTGATATATTTGCAGGAAGGTTACACTCCATAGGCTTTCAGTTGGGTGTACCGACTGACCAGTCAAACACGTCTACTCCACAAGGTGAGGGCTACGACTTTCATGAAGAGAGACGTCTGCGTATGTCTAACGTTGCTCAAAAATGGTTGCTGTTGGCACTTGTGGCGTTCCAAATCGAAAAAATACCATGTTATAGACAAACCGATTAATCAGAAGTTTGTTGACTATTGTGTATGACCCGCTCACCTGCGTCCGTAGCTGTGAATGCATATCAATAATCGCTCACCTTTGTTTGGTTTTGTCAAAATACTTCATCCCCGTGGAAGATCATGTCAGCACCGCTTCCTGACTGATCACACTTCTTACGAATCCCCGCTAGGTTGCCTTTATCTGCTGTCGTAGGGCTTCACTCGTATCTTCACTTGTCACGTGATTTCTATAACATTCTGAGCATAAACACAACTCTATTCTGCAGTCAAACACACAGGATTAAATTCGATCTCTCAATCAGCTGTGCATCGCGAGTTGGGCACTATTCATTTTTCAGGTCGATATGCTAATTCCAGTCTTTTATCTGCTATTGAGAAAGTATCATTTGTTAGCGGGTGCGATCAACTTTAAAGGACCACTGTGGGTCTGCGGGGCGTGCAACCCCACTCACCTTAAAACGGGTCGAATCTGTTCATGATTAAGATAATCCGACAATCTCACGCCTTCGTGACCTAGCCAGGAACAGCACTGTATCGCCTATTGGATAGTTTTCTTCATTGAGGAAGAAAAACGACGTCAGATATCAGTTTTTACAGACTCTACACTCATCACGTTTGGTCCTAGTTGGTGGCCTCCCTCATCTAACATCTTTCGTTTTTACAAATCTCTTTTTCAAGTGACCACAATCAACACTATTTGGCCTATGAGGTTGTTTGACGACCAACTTCATTTTTGAGTTAATTCTCCCAAAACACCAAGCTGTCTTCATGCAGCCTTAGGCTATATTACACTTATGCCGGAAGAATATAACTATAATCTCGCTGGACTACCATTGTGTATCTGAGACTGAGACAGCAGGTTATTTCCGCATTATCGATTTGCCGAAACAAACTCAGCATACTCACTCAAATGATAAACTATGACCTATGTTTAACTATTTTATTAGAAACAGGCCCAAGCGATCTATAAAGGTTTTCCAAAAAATTCGTCAGCTTCATAATGGCTGCCTCCGAATACAAATCTTTGCAAATGGTCTAATGTTGTGCCAGCTGGTTCTCAACCTTCTGTCAACAATCTTAGGAATACGCATCGTGAACTACTAGTGATAATCTGATGCAGATCAAGGGCTATCGTTTGGGATGTCGAAGGTGAATAACTGAGTTTGAAAAACCAGTTATTTGAAAACACTTGGAATGGTCGCAGTTAAACGCATTTAGAATTCAAATGTCGTTTTTATTCTCACTGAAATCACTCAGCTTTAGCCCTTTTTAAACGTTTACTGGTTGTGATCATTTTACAAAACGATTAATAACAATGATAACCTAGGGGGGAATTTTAGTATGAACGCTTACGGTGAAATTGGCTCATTTTGTGCTGACTGATGACCAGGCGGTAGAGAATTCTACTACCTTTGGAACAACTTTCAGGAAATCGATTGATTCTCAAACATCTGCTAACTGTATTTAGTCACGTGATGTTCCGATAAAAATCTTATTTTGGGTATATACCTAATTCACCTTGTGTACGGGTTTAGCTGTACAGAATGCAAAATTGAAAAATTGGATGCTCTATTGTATTTTAGAAGTTATACAATAACGGTGATTTATGGACCATCGGTCTTGCAAGAAAACGACTGAGAAGTGTACAGTCATATTGGGCCTAAACTAGTCACTTATCCATAGTACTGACAATCACACCAATCGCAAGGATACCGACTGTCTAAACTACCTTTTAGGGTTCGTCTAGAAACCCTGCCAAATTACCAGAGAAAATCAGTAACACCCGTATTGTTTCTCTTCTCAACGCTATGGAAAATCAACAAATCAACGCTTACAACCCTCGGACGATTAAATCCCATTGTTTACCGACTGTTAACATTTATAACTGGCGGTTAGTAGACATTTATTTCAGGTAAATTCTGCGTCTTCCTACTAACTAGTTCAGTCATTGACCGTATTTGTTACATGGTAACTTGGGTGGGGTGGTATAAACTGGGCGGCAGCGGAGAGGAAACTCATCTGGTTGACTCAACGGAATTACAATCTTAGCTGCTTCTATACGGTGACGTCTACGGAAATGTCTACGTCTACGCATCAGTAACAGGCCAGTGGTCCAGATTTTTTCGACTTTTCACCGACCTTGCATTTCCAACTCGACGAATTCCAGCAGCATATTTCTGTCGCAAAAGAGCAATGTAGTTACTATCCGTGTTACCCTTAAAAAGTGATGTCTAGTGCACATTCATCCAGGCACAGCCAGTTTATCAGACACATAAGGTGTTTTTGTATCCACCTGTCAACGCTAAATGTGTAGTTTTATTGACAGTCCATCCGTGTGGACCCGTCTTACCACACAATAAAACTATCAGCTTGAGAGAAAATCGAAACTCGCCACCAAATTTATAGGTTTTCACTGTACACGTTCATTATACGAACTTATGTTTCATCCAGTTTTGTGTCTAGTATAATCACTTTGGCCACTTTCTTAGCTCCAACATTACATATTCCGAGTATTCCATATTGACCGATTGGTAGTCTGAAACGTACCACAATACAGAAAAGAACGGTTACTGCACTCGCTTGCAAAAAAAAACGAATAAAACTGATGATTCTTATTTTAAAACAAATTGTGTTGTTCTGAATTCAAGATGGTTTGCTTGAATGAATTCATCCAAAATGCGAATCAGGCAAATGTTAGTAGGAAGAATTTAAACGAAAATTATCATACCCCTCAACTGAACATTCGTCCTGAAGTAAAGAGACGCCTAATCTGATATTCTGCTGCTAACGATATCATACAATATGGAATCCATAATTTAGAAAAACAACGAATATTTGTGAAAGAGAAAAATCACAACTAGTCTTTTTTCCAAATTTGGGATTATCTTGTTGGTTACATCTTAACATATGTGGTATTCCATAACATTAACAATATTAACAGAAGCGATCCCAATCAATTAAAACAATTAGTTTGAAACCTGATTTTAATGGACTGGAATAAATTATAGCCTATTTAATTTTCAGATTACTAATAAAACAATAACTCTGTGCTTAATTAATTTACCTGGAGAACTTTTTGATCATTTTCGAGCGACGCCCTGAAATGCGGGGAGTAAAACTTTTCGTTTGTCTAATTTGGTCCTTTTTTGAACTGTGCTTCGGTTGTAAGCTCAACACTTCCATTGTCGAATTTTGCGTTCAGTGTGGGGATGCCAGAATAGAAGATCAACGTAAACAATTCATTCAAACTGTTTTGATTGTGTGAAAACATCATATGACCGACAGCTGAGAGTGATAATAGAGGTCAAATATGCCAGTATAAGACTGATACATAAAAACAAGTGATAAAAGGGCACTAACGCTCGAAGCGACTATTCCCAATTGTTGTTCAATTTTTGGAAATGTTTCGAAATGGGACATTTCATTCGCCGAAAGAGGGTGTGAGCTATGCAACACTGAAAAGTGCGCCTTACTTGAGCCAACCTAATCAAGATGTATCACTAATCAGTTGTATGACATATTCATGACTACATATGAGGCCCAACAGTGAAAAGTCAGGGCTTCGGCTAGATTCGAACCAGCGACAGACAGAGCATGCCTCAACGACGCAAGCGCTCTACCAGCTTGGCTGCGAAGCCACAGAAATGGTACGGGGTATCGACAGCCCAGCAGCATTTCTCAAACAGTTCATGCTGGAATTCACCAACGCTATTGTTGAGCATAGAGGTTGCATTACTGATAAGAAGTTTGACAGATTTATGATTCATTTGGTGGATTTCGTATGAGAAAATGGGACGCGTGGGTATCAGAGTCCAAATACGAAATTTCCGAGTTCCTGGTGTGGCGTTTCACCTCAGCTGGTAGAGCGCTTGCGTCGTTGAGGCATACTGTGTCTGTCGCTGGTTCGAATCTAGCCAAAGTCCTGACTTTTCACTGTTGAGCCTCACCTATAATCAAGATGCGCGAATTTTTCGTTTAATTATGTTATACGGTTTTCAGGTCAGAATGCGTGGTCGAACGTATCATTATCCAACGGTCCGTATTCAAGTTAGCTAGATAGTTGTTAAATGCTGTGGAGTAGCAAACCAACTTGGTTCGCTATCAGAAGCGAAAGTGGTTGAGCGTCATGTTTAGTATGGAGATAGTGACGTAGTGGTCAACACGGTTGCCTCATGAAAGCCTGGCCGCAGTTCTAGTCCCGGCCTCGACAAGGATATGCACTACTGGCGACCTATAGTGGGGGCGAGACACGAAATTAGTAATTCTTTTCCAAAGGGGCCGACTGGAAAGTCTAACTGAATGCGACAGCTGCGATTAGTTGTGGGTGATGTTGAATTGATATGAGAACGAAAAATCCCCAACCACTCAGCAGTAATCACAGTACTGCTCAACAATTTTTCAGTGATTTCCACTTGGGCAGAAGTCCGAGTTGAGGAATCATCTACTGTAGTTAACAGGACAGCTACTGTGTCTCCTTCCGAGGCGGTCAGGCAACCTGATCTGTCCCATGGTAGGCGAGCCAACAGTTCATGTACACCCAGGAACGGACGGACAGTGTTGATTAACACTGCCTCAAAGAAAGCAAGCAACTTCGGATTCAGGTTACGCAACAATACTGAAAACGAATTGGCGTGGTCCATTACATGACCTGTTCCCACGATGCGTTTTGCAGTCAATAAGGTCGGATTTCGTCTCAATCACTCTGTTATCGCTGTCTGTCGCGCCATCGCGTGCACCAACCACCTACACATATGCTCAGCCATTCTTTGTCGTGGGCACCGATCTGTTCTGCCGATATACACGTCACCACAACTGCGATAGACTACACGCGGGGCAGAGCAGTTCGGTACGTCACGATTATGAATAAGCTGGGCGACACTCCTAGTTGGGAGTAGCAACCACAATCCAGCCTTAGGGCACGCACAAGTTAGAGCGGACAATAATTATTGACTCACGTCAGTTGCGATATGGGCTCAGGAAGACCTGCAACTTGAGAACCGTAGACACGGCAGTGTTGACCGGTCTTTTCTAGTTGTGAATATCTATGAACTGTTCAGGATGTCCGTTTGTGAGTAGTACCTCAACTAATCTCTGCTCCTCCTCTTGCAAGCAGTCACCGGTACAGATCTCCCGCACTCTGTGAAACAGGGTTCGTACCAGACCTCGTTTGTGAGCATTTGGCGCAGAAGTAGAGAATTGCAAATACGGATCGCTCCAAGTGGCTTTGTGGTGCACTGAGCGTTGTGGCGAGCCATGTTGTCGTCTAGTGAGGTATGTGTCTAGAACAGCTAAACACTTGTTTGCTTCCTCTCCATGAGAAGCTGAAAGGTTAGGATGAACGGACTTGAAGAGGTTTAGAAGTGAAATGAATGTTAGTGGTAAAATTCGAAATATCATCTGCATTGCACTGGCACCATCTCTAGCGTCAGATGATTGCAATTCAATCATTCCTAAAAATAAGTCCGCAATTGTTGAGCCCAGTGAACCGCCCACTTCTACGCCATCACAGTATTCATAATGGGATCAGCCAAAATCGAAGCAGATATTCTTTGTGCATGAAGGGATATGTTTCTTGAGATGATCAAGCGTGAGACAAAGAGATGAGCCTTGATGAGAAATGAAATCACAAAAAAGAAGCTAGTTCCCAGAGGAGAAGGTCTGTGAATAACGAGTCAACATCGTGTGAACTCACCGACACATTCTCCAAAGTTTGTGACAGTTCGGAAGAATCTTTTACACGGTGGGGACAAACATCTGACGGCTGAGATGGAGAATGTCTACAGGCCGTTTGGGAAGTTTGCGTTACGGTGAGTTGTCGATGCACAGGATTGACCCAAATGGGGTACCGCACTCACGCGTTTTCAGAGCACCTGTTAACTGTGGTGTGTTGATTCCGGTTGATCTCATTTGTGTGCATCGCAGTTCCGGGATGTGTCCATGTAGTGTTATGATTTGAAGGTTTCTCGATATTTGTTTTTCTACCGAGATGTGACTTTGTCTGCCTGAAGGATAGCCACCTCTTTCATTTTTCGCACTTGTTTTGGAGTCTGATAATGTCCACCTCTGGAACAACAATGTTGATTCATAGGGGAGTCAGAAAATCGCCTGAAACTTTGAGGAGCTTCATGCGAACTATCCCTTTTTTGTTCTGTGAAGTTTACAGGGAGACTTCTTCTGATTTACAGGCTCTCAAATTACACCTTTATTTGTAGGCGGTTGAAACTTTCGAGAGAGATTTTAAATTTTAATCCAATGAATATAACCTCCATTTGAATTAACTTTAAATTCTGTATTTGTTTCAGGCCATCAGTACGCAACAAATCTCTCTAAAGACTGTAGAGTCTTGTTCCTTCTATTTTTCAGTATGGCACATTGATGACAGTCTTTATTTTTTTGGTGTATAACGTCTGTGAGCCTCTAGATATTTATTCAGCCTTTGTTATGAAGCCTCGATTAACAAAGTTTCTAGCCTGACAAGGTTGATGTTGTTTCCGGACAATTTCTCCTTCGTCACCAAACAATAAAATAAAGGTGAGAATCGGCCCGATCTTAAGTAATCCTCGTTCAATCCACTATTTACACTTTCTATTGTGGTCTAACCCCTCAACGCTCGTGTTGTATATGCAAGTAATCTTTGCTTGATAAATTTAAAACTGACTTCCCTTGATCCAGTTCACAGATAACCGCAAAAGACATATCGCAAGATGTTAACATTTTCTTCTCTCTTTTCAACCACGAACGTAAAACATGTAAACCCAACCGTCGACTGTTTCTGTTTCTGTTGCTATCCCCGTGCCTTATACATCCGAATGTTTAATTCTCGGGGCTGAAGGGAGTAAAAAATGTTAACATCTCTCGATATACGTCTTCTATCGTAATTGATGAACTAGATCAAAGGAGCTCAATG
Organism: Paragonimus westermani; assembly: GCA_008508345.1. Lineage (NCBI taxonomy): Eukaryota > Metazoa > Platyhelminthes > Trematoda > Plagiorchiida > Troglotrematidae > Paragonimus > Paragonimus westermani. The sequence continues at coordinate 154,617 of QNGE01001253.1, read as the reverse complement.
TTTTAAATTATTTACTCTGTTTGCAACTCACTGTCTTGTCTAATGTTATCGTTAAACGTTCAGGTGATACAGAGGTCAGTCAAGTACGCAATAAAACGCCCACCACCATTGTGTGTGTGGAGGACATTTATTAACGCTATCAGTGTGCGTTAGTTGGGATATTTTGACTCAGACTTTCCACCCACTCTTTTCAGTAGTTTTCGTTATGTTCTAGAGTGCAATTATTCAAGTTGTTTATCAGTAGGCTTGTGAAGGGATGTGCGAAGACAAAATGCTCATAACCTTTATTGTGTGACCTACGGTTTTTCCGTTGGACCGAATGGAAGACATATTACAGTTCGATATCAGAATGCTTAGTCAACAATTTCTGTGACAGCGCTGGTGGAAAAACAGTCGATCATTTTATGCTCTCTTCCATACTTGTTCTCGGACTACCCTTGTGTGGTTTCAAACAACTGTCGTAGACTTCGTGCATTTGATCATTTGCTAAAATTACTTGCGTGATTCGATTAAAAATGTAACAAGTTTGTTTGCTAAAGAGATGCCAACATATGTTAAAAGAAGGCACACCTTCTACACCCCAAGTGTTCTGCTGAAACTTACCTGAAAACCGACCACGTAGAAATGAAAGTTTGTCAAGTTCATCAGCATTTAGTGTGCTTCATAACTTATCGGGTACAGTGGATTCAGTTTAACACGCTGGAATATAATATAGAACACTTCCACTGTGATTTAACAGAAAGACTTCTGGTTTGTAGTTGAACGAATTCACTCAACTCGATACTGAAGCCGCACCGCCACTCACTACCTGGTCTAACGTTCTACAGCGTGTAATTCTGTCTGGCCTTTATTAATTTCATCTCAAGTCGAACCCATACCGGTTGCCAATCACACATTTGGAATTAAATATACAAATAATGTAGGGTTAGATATCAAAAATACAACCAGGTTTTTCTCATCTCCCACTGCTGGACAGTTTATCCCAGCCATCGCGGTGGCCGAGTTTCAAACAATTTGCCTCTTAACACATCCAAATATATTAACACATTGTCCTACCTTGTGAAGAGAAAAGAACGTGAGAAACTTTCTGATCTCCGTCCTTCTTTTCATATAATTAGCAAACCTCTGTCTGGAAAGGTTTCTGTGAAGTATCTGGGGACTACTTTGAGTAGATATATAACATGGGCACTTCATATCATTCATATTTTTGCCAAAGGTTAAAAAATCTTTTTTTATATCCGAATTTAAGTTTCCTCTACACGTCACACCATTTAGCCAAGTGATTTAGCACGGTTTCGGTGCTCCCTCACTGGATGTATTGAGCAGAATTTGGTTCCCTTCATTTGTTGTTTAATGACTCTACTGTTTACAGATCTCCAGACACACCAATAACGTTGTATTTGTATACCACGCGAAAAACTAGCTGGTTTCAATGCATCTTATCGTTTCGCAATCTGCAAAACATTTGCAGAAAAATTTCTACCCCGAAGAGAAGAAAGATGTTACATTTACATTTTTTAGGAAACTGAGGAGAAGCCAACAAGGAAGTCTACGGTCTCTCCGACATCATTAATGGCAACTACAACTGGACAAACGACCAGCTCCTGAGAATCCGTCTTCTCATTGATAATTGGTCGATCAGGTCACCGATGAGGAGGTACCTCACAATTGTTTATGCTTCGCAAAACGCTGCTCTAGGTCTGTACAAGCCACTGTCTAAACACTGGAGAAGGAAAGTTCATGTAGGGATATTTTAAGCACTCCTTATTATATTAGAGCTCGTCAGTAGTGCATATCCTTGCCAAATCCCCGACTACTCATCAGCACTCCTTATTAGGTGAAATTTGCTCAACCCAGTTGAGAGGCTTCCACACCACGCATGTCTTCAAAGTGACCAATTCAACCTCACGCAGATAACTATAACTTCCTGCTGTATTTTCATTGTTGGTATGTTCCTTCAACAGGAGGGTGAACGTTGGCTGGAACACAAGTTTCCAATTGCCTGCTCTTCACTTGACGTTCTTACACCCTGTTGCTCACCCCAAACTGACCTCATCACTTCACAATCTACCGTGGAACCCCGGCAGCTGTTCGAGGCTTTTATTGACGTGTTCTGGAAATTCACGTACACTCAGTTACTTAAAATCAATCCAGGTACTTGGAGTTTCTCCCTTTCTATTACCCTATATCCGATAGCCGTATTGTAACGCCTCCTATAAAGTGAAAGATTTTCTCCTGCCATCTCAGCGCGGTGTATGCTAGAATGACCCACTATCATCCATGCCAGTCAATACGAAAAACGATGAAGTGGTGAACTTATCAAAGTCTAATCTTGGCTACCTGGTTCAATGCACTTTTGTCAGCCGTTTCATGTATGCTCTTAATCTCATCCTTCAGTCGTCAATCTCCACGCTTCTCTGGAGAAAGCTGGAAGCCTGACATGAAATAAGGCTCCTCGGAGTACAAAGTTTTACTCGTGGGACGAAGTTCATGGTCATTTACTGCAACGATAAATATAACGTGTCATTTCTCGGAAAGAAATCCAACTAACCCAATCTAGACACGATCAAATCACGGAGTGTGTCCAGCCAGGACACAGTTAAGTATCCAATTCCATTAACCTTGAAGACCATCACTAGGAGTTCACTTCAATTTCGTACGACACTGGGCAGAAATACTAAAGCGCCTTCAAAACCGTGCTATCGTGTTTACCCGCTGAGGTGGAATCCGACTTCAAATTTGAATTTAGACAGTAGTCACAACAACACACTCAGAAATATAGACTATACACTGTAGTAGTTTGTCCGATAGGGGATGTGATTTCACTAGAACACGTCAGTCAGTCACATCCAGTTCGCCTCAGTGGACCAGGCATTCTGATTTTCTACTGTCACAATTCTTGTTTCGTGCTCCGTACACACATGGGGACTGTCGTATGATCAACATTCATTCCCAAAGAATCTGGTTAAAGACAATTCATTAAGTTCCATCATGCGAGTCATCAACGCTATGGTAACGGCAGACGAACCAAAAACGCGTATATGACGTAGACAGACAAGCTCTAACACAAATTGCGTTGAGACTTTAATCAAAAAGTGGCCTTTTATCAACTCTGCAATCGTTAATTGTTTCAACCAAATCGCATCTTTCCAAAGATATTCATTCAGTCTGTCCACATTCGAAGCAATCCACCATGAAATGATGTCTGCAGTTCACATAGTGAACGAAGTGATCGCCCAGTTCTTTACCAATCAGCTGGAAAGCGTGGTTTATATTCTTCAGTTATACTGGATCACACATAATGCTCCATTTGCCTGGCATAGTGACCTAGTTAGGGAACGGTGAAAGACTACTCTGTTTGGGATATGAAAGTACACTGTGGCAGCAAAATTACAGTAATGGATATTGGCACGGCGGTTGACTACAGATTCCACACCTCCCAAACTGAAACATTTGAAAAATACGGTACCCAACTCCGAGTCAGACATCAAATCTGTCCTTTGTTCCTTGAACTGCTAAGTAAAACCAATCTCTCATACTCTTAAGACCACCACTTAATGTAAAGCATTATTCCTTCTCAATGTACTGTCTTTCTTTTACCTAAGCTATTCGCTAATGCAGCCACAGATTCCTGTCTTCTGTTCACTCTCGATTCTCTGGAGAATGATGACATTCTCTTGCAGGAATGCTGGTGCTGACTGTTGGCTTTCCTTGTGACAGGTCACTCACTGTGAACGGATAGTTAACAGCCTCGATGTGTGAGTTTTGACTTCGAGAGCTCTCTGGTGCCTCCAGAGACTGCTGATTTTTCCAAGGTTTCACTTTTCATTCCTTCTGTTCTCTGACGCATTCAACGAAGCATTTTCACTTGGTGACTTTGAATCGTGGTTGTCCATACCAGAGTGACTGAAAGGACACCCCAGTCGTTTCGATTGAAGTTGAAATCCAACGTGTTTAAAATTCTCATCCTTCATTTTTACTGTTCCCGTTTGTTGTTACTCCTTGTTCTTACTGTGGAATAAGTGTGCATAATTCATATCTCGACATGTACGATAGTTATATATAACACGTGAGTACTTAACACATTTTCAACGGGGTGGTTGTTTGGCGCTGCGTGTGTGAACCTTATGAGGAATCGCAACCAGTGCATCTCAGAGGTCTCCGACAAAATCAAACTTTTCGGTACATGGGGTGATCAACGTATGCCATTTTTTGTAGCTAAATTAAAATATCCTGTTGTTAGAAATTCCTGTCAAATGATTTTTATTCAAGACGAATTATGATTAAGAAAGTTTGGTGGTTTGGGACTAGGTGAGCGGTAACAGTAAACACAAAAGCTACGGTGAGTTTCTGTGGAACTTTTCTGTAAAAATAACAATAAGATGACAGTGCATGGTTGATGGATACAAAAAACTCATATTTTAGACGCTGAAATATTTATAGAGTCTGTCATGATTTTGTGGTAGCACAACGGATGTGCATCAGTTACATTTTGGCGACTGTAACAACGGCGTCTAACCAAAGTGGTGAATAGAGTGAATTGTGGTTTCCTTGAAGACAACATCTGTATGCGGCTGAAATAAAACGGACAGAAATGATCTGGTTTCCTGAACTAAATCATTGTGTTTCACAATAGCAATGCGGCACTATTGTGTGTCATATGTTGACGGCTCGCACTGCTCAGTATCAACGAAGTGGATGACGACTGTTTCGATCTAGTTGGCTCTCAGTAGCACATTGTATGCCGTGGAATCGAACCTGCGACATGTGAGGAAGTATAAGATGAGCAATCTGGACACCTAGCCACTAACCTGAGAAGTTACCGTCGTTGGGCTCGCAAGATGATAAATCGGTCGCTGAAATTTTTCTCTTTACGAATTCTAGTCGAACAGTCGATAGACAATGAAAGTAAATCACATACTTTTCTGCAACCCCAGTGGTCGGGATTCTGTGGTCCCTTAAGTAGGTATTCGGGCTACTGCTCTAACACTGGCTCGGTTCCAGTTCTGAGTGTAAAGAGGGCTGATTTGACCCGATTAGATCGAACTCGCGGCTCACCTCTCCAGCATCATCAGTTGTCTGCTGAACTCTCCTTAGGTCTCTTCCTTGTCTGTATCCAATGTTTACTACTTTTTAAATAGACGAAGATTTGGCCGACTGAGTTCATCCTACGAGAAACAAAAATGCATTAACCAACGAGACTGCTAAGATATAGCGTTACTCAATGCCGTGACAGGCCACATGTGAATGCACTGCCCAAATCAATGCGTAACCAAGACACTAATTTATGCACCATTTTTTTATAGATCCATTGGTCAACTGGCGCCTAATCAGGAGGCTGTGTTCAGAAAGATATCACTGTGGTCATTTGAATCACATCACGTGACTAAAAGACATGGCAGCACAGTAATCGATGATATTGATGCTATTGATGGTGCTCATAGTCTGTCATATACCACAAAGAGTACACTATTCATTACCTACCATATTTTAACATTTTTATACTTAAAAGCGATAAATATGTCAATTTATACCTTCCATCGTCATATTAATTCACCGTTTTTATAGCTCTGTTGGATTTTTATTTATCAATTGCATTTTGTGTATATATACATAAATACACATATATATATATATATGAGTTAGTCTGATTTTAGCGATTTAACTTTTCGTTGCAATTAGAAAGTATTAACACAATTTTCCTAAGTTGCTGAAGTGACTGTGTTAGAAGACAGTCTCAGTCGGAGAACCGCACTGCAAGAAGGTAGACATGTGGCACAATGAAAAGTGATGATCACCTGTGAATTGGAAATGTGGTCCACATCACAGCCCATAGTGTGGAGGACCGACTGGATGGTGGCATTGTGGGAGTCGGTACCGTGCTTCACAACCTTGCCCATCCGGTCTAATTGGATTCGGTAGTCGTCCACCTTACTGACATCCAGTGCTAGTGCAGCGGCACTGACAACAATCGCGATCACGTCGGGTTTGATGAATGGATTCGCTGTTGATACTCGTAACTCCTCGGGGAATGTGTAGCTCAGATCGCTGGTCACACGGTTCTGCCGGACACAAAGCACATCGTGGGTGACCCAGCACGATTGGAGAATGTGAGCGCAGATTTCCGGTGGCCTGCATTTGCCACGGCAGAATGCTGAGTGGTCGCTTCGGACAGCACGAGCATGTCGGATTTCGGTTCGAGGAAGATCACATCGGAGCTGGATGGTTTGAATAACGATCCTTGAAGAAGTGTGGTCCGGGTTCCACAGCCAACTAATGAGGAGTGGAGAGTGGGAAACTTCCTGAACTCTACGACCGTCCAGCGTATGACGAGGCTTATCCATTCACGTCGCACAGGCCTCCTCCTCCTTCGTCACTGCCACACCATGAACACCTGCCGAGACGTTGATATCCATCACGTTAGGACCAAACAAATCATCTTTGACCAAGCTGCTCAGATATGAACATTTATTGGGGCGCAGTCTCTCCAATCGTGATTTGCGTTCGGTGGGAATAATGGGGACGCCCAGATCGCCCAAGCAAACTGGGGCGTAGATACTGTTGGTTATCGTGTCTCTGGGTGAGAAGGCGGAGCCATGGCTGACCGGGTTGCCGGATTGTACAGTCCATAGTTGTGGGCGTGTTTCGGTGGACTGTGATTAAAACGAGCAGATTGAATGTCGTCCCTAGCTTTTGTGTTGTGCTTATGGCCGCCACAGATCACCATGAGTTTAGTCTTTTGCGTGTCGATATCAGTGCGGATTTTTTCAGAGCGCTAGCGACGGCTTTCAGCTTCTCGGGGGGCGGCGTCGGATTCTTTGCCAGGGTGATCTAACTGTTGGTGTACGCGAAACCGCTGATCAGTTGTCGTGGAACTGGTAACCAAGTTTCGGTCGATATAGAGCCAACACCTCATGTATTGTCATGATGAATGTGAGTGGTGGTAGCGGGTTACGCTAGCGGACACTAGTGTGAGACCGGAGGCGGAAGTCTTCAAGCGTGGCAAAAGCCTTTCGATTTAAATTCGGACGCTTTGGATACGTCAATGAAGGCTGCACCCAGGTTAAAAAACATGACGCATGAGTTCCGGGAGAGTGCAAGGAGTTTTGCGTCGGCTAGAGATAGTCATTACGGTGTAGGAACGTGAATTGAACAGCGGGCAATCGCAAACGCGTATTTCATGAAATCAGTGTATCAACCCTGAATATGCGGCGATAGACTTCAGTTCGCTACTTTCGGAACGTGCGTGATGAGGGAGTGGTGCATATGGATTGGACAACTTTCAGCCAACATGAAGGGTTTGAAATATCCTTCCAGGGCATCAATTTTCACATGTTTCAGGTAACTGGGCAACAGTTCATCGAAACCTGGAGCGCTATTTTCCATGCTCTTCAGTGTGCGAAAAACTCCTTCAAGTATCGGGTCGACCAGAGACCTGTCCGGAGGCAGAACTCTGCGTGATGTTCGTTCATCAATGTGCGGATGAGGCGATAATACTTCGAACCAGTACTCGTTGGAACTGTCAGTGGAGGCCTGCAGCTCGATTTGTAAACAGTTCCCCCACTTCTAGAAGAGACTGCAAAACAGAACCTTTATTCCGTTGTATCTACACGGTTTAGGTCACAGCGTCGTTAGCTTTGCGCACCCGTCTCTTTGTCATATAGGTTCCTACAGAGACACCAGCACGTCGTCTAGTGACCAGTCGCTACGTGCACAGATGAGTGTGTGAACTGTGTAAGGTAAGCAGTTAATTCGCCTGTACCCTCGTGAAAGTGCCTGCAATTCATCGTTGTGAAAAAAGCTGCGCTATTGAATTCCAGTTAGGTTATGGCTGTTTAGGCGAAACAGGAAAACCACCCACAATGCTCAGCAGCTTGAGACTCATTATCCGACACCTTGTTGGTTTGCGGGGCGGTGTTTGGATTGGCAGTGGGGATAGTATGTTTCCGCCAAATCACGGCATTCAAAAGCGTCCTAATGCCCTCCAGAGTACGGCCAGGGGGAACGTGACAGGAGCCGGTAATGAATTTCGCTTCGAGCGGAGCACGATTGAGCCAGCTCATTGTCAGTTCTGACAATGGGAGGCGACTTTTGCTGAGACTAATTTTATCCGTCAACTTTCATGCACTTGAGCTTCTCGCGGTTGCGTACGTCGGGATATGCATGCCTCCGATGTTGACTGAGATATATTTTGGTCGAAAAGCTGTAGCCACATTTGGCGCGGTCAAAAAATGAGAAAGCCTGAATATCTACTTCCTGGTTTACATCACCTCTGCACCGAAGCATATGAGCATGCGCCGACAGACCAGCGTTAGATTTACATATCTGGTCGCCTTCTGAACGGCTGTATTCCGCTTGCCGGTCCTGTGTACCGGTAGATGCCGGCGCAGAGGCTTTAGCAGTATATTCATTCTCCTGATAGAGAATAACCAGTACATTTAAACCAAGTAAAGTGATTGGCCCTATCTGACTTTGTTGAACACTCAGCTAGTCAAAGTTTGCACCAACACTGCCTCATCAATACCAAGAGGTGGTGGTTCAACGCACTGACTAACGTCTTAATTATACTGTTGCCGTACTCGGACATTGCCTAATTGTGTATACGACTTGATTTTACACGATTAGCACATGCATGAAAAACAAACCGCACCACATGTCCCACAGTTTTCTTTCCACTCCATCCCACAAATTACCAAATGAGCACCTATTTGTCTGTTTCAGCGTTTTATGATTACGTGAGTGTATATTTGTTTCTTGCTTATAGTCACAAATCATCGTACGTGTTGTTTACTGCCGTATATCAAGACAGGGATGTATAAACAAAAATTATTCGCTGATTTGCACCACCCTGTAATGTAAGCCCTCATTACAACTATCCAGCAGATTGCCGTAGCATAAATGGCGACGATTCGTGACGGTAATTAATGCAAACGATGGCATCCGTTATATTAATCCTTACGTCCTTAACTGTATGCCCGATTAGCAGGTGGGTAATACAGAAGTACGAGTCGTCTCACGAGTTTTTACAAGACAGGCGCAGTAAGTACAGTACAAATATTCCCAGGCGATTCTCTCGACTTCCTTTGGCCAGCACCGTTTACTATGGACCGGACTAAGGAATTTGTATGGCCAGTTCGGCAGGAAATATATTGTCCAAAGATATTGCCATCCCCTTTCCTTGTACCACCCACATGCAAGCTGTCGTAACTAGTTAGCTGTCAGGCGGACATTGTACACCCGTACTGATCAGAAATTTTCATTACCTTGCAGTGGAGATCCAAGCTGATCTGTTAATCCATTTTCTGTTATAAAATGACCTTCGGGGAAATTAGACGTTAATGCGCTACTCTGATGGTGCAGAAACACACTGATTCACTGATGATGCAGTGTATTACGATTATCGTTTACGAAAGGTTCCAGCACTTACCTCAGTTAAGGAACTTACCCGAATAAGTCAGGTTCCAGCTTTTTGTTTGCTTGTAGCGAGTACCTGCAGCACTGACTATCTATACCAAAGAAAACCGAAATTTTTACCATTTTCACATCCAAACCTGAATACTCAAATAGCTTTCTGTCTTGTGAGTGTAGTCTGTGTATACTGGATCGCCCTGTTCACTACGTGCTCATTCGTACAGTTCGAAGTCGAACCCCAAATGGATAGGGCGGGAGCACCACTGTTTAAGTCAAAACAGAGCGTATCAGACGAGAAGTCCATACGTGGTAGTCGCGTTGTGGGAACGCCAGTAAGCATTTTGCAAAAAACGGTTTCGACTGAGCAGAAGCGTGCACGTCACCAGTAACAGTTGTAATCTGGTTGGTTTACTGGAATGATACAGAACCATCCACTCAACCATAACTCTGCCTCAGGCAGTGTGGACCGAAGTCTTTCAGCTTCATTTCAAAGTTGATTTTCGATTCCACCTGTAAGTTTACACCGTCATGCAGATAATGATACCCACGAAACCCAGTCGATCGAGATTACGCAAATCGTCCTGTATGTTTCATTAGGGGCTGCGCCTCCCGAAAACCCAAGAAGTGCATTTGGATCTTATCCCAGAGATTCGCGAACACTGTTAGAGGATCTTGTCGCACACGTCTTTTAATATTATCTATCCGAATGTATTTATTCACCGTCATAACAGCTAATTTGGAGCCACCTGAAGATAGGTCTTTCAAATTCATTATGGAACGATGCTGCGCATAAGAATGGAACATTCATATCAGTAAAATTTCTGGAGGTCTGGGCTATAATCCTCATCTTAAACATATATGTTCTATGGAATTACTCTCATTCCAAACATTGTATTTGTTGTTTCGAAACTAATAGATGCTAGCATTGCTATAGATAAACAAAGAGCTTACGTCTCTTGAATTGTCTGATCACTAGAAGAACCGAATGAGCAGGCCTCCCGTGCAATTTTCGCACACTGCATCTTGAAAATCAGCGATAACTTCGGTAAGTGTACACATCCTCAACGGGAGACCATAATTACAGACTTACCAGCGCTCTATGTCCACTGTGTAATTTTGTGTTCCTCCGATATCTTGACCAACACCTTGGAGCTGCTAGATGTTATCGTTCGTACAGTAGTGTCATGTTCACCTTCTCATTTCTGTTCAGAAAACTTTTCCTGTCGGCAGCATACTATATCAAGAGTGTCGCGACCAATTCATGCAAAAAGTTGGTCCAAGAGAGCAGCTGATCTGCCTAAGCGTCATATTGCCGACTAACTAGATCGAAACTAATCGCATTCTGGAGGTGAGCCAGCAGAGTGTACAATCAGACGAGTCGAAAGATCAACCGAGTGTGTGTATTCCAGTTGTCTACTTACCTGTTGTCTGTGTAAACATCACTTAGTCATGGTGCACGGTGCCAAGATCATCGTAATAATATCTACCAAATAAAGAAGAGTACCATTTAATGGTTTTTAGATGAAACTATAGTTTGTTTGACTTCTAAAAGCGAATATATACAGTTGGGTCTATTAGTGACGTAAATAAAATCGGGGGCTTCATGGATTGAATCATGAGCTTCCACAGTGACCAGGTTTTACGATTTGTCGGCTCTTGGTCAACCAGATTCTACACGCCTGAGACATTCATGCACCGAATATTCAGTTACACACGATTTCGTGTGTGTGAAATGAGGCACGTTTTGACTTGTCAATTCTTACTTGAGTCGTCTGCAGTTGTTTCTTCTGCGCCCATTTAGTTCACAAAAACTGCTCCAACTTTTTCCCAGTCTTTCCAGCGGCAGAATATCCACTAGAACAGCAAACACAAACTGCAAAAAACAAAACAGATTTACAGAGTAAAAGAGTTCCATACTGTTATCTCTGCTTTGAACTTAGCTGACCCTTGAGCACCTACTTCACTAGCATCAGCTTGTCTATTCCAAGCACATGTGCTTATGACAGTGTGAACAGACGGCTTTCGGATATTCTCCTACTTCACTAGTAAAACAAATTGTCCTCTAATTTACTGACGAAATGCCTTATTAGTTGAGCGATTGGCTTGTAGTTAGAATAATGAACTGACAGATTTGTACATCTGTTAGTGTTGCAGTTGTGAAATAATGATTTCCCTGAATGTTATCAGCCATTTATAGTGAGCTGACCTAGCAACAAGAAATGGCGGCACATCGCTGAAGCTCTGAGTGCAAGTGCACAGTGTTCTTCTACTGTCACTGTTGAGTTAAGCGTGAATATCTCAATAAAAACAGGTAAAAAGTTACACGGTGGAAGTTCGAATTTACCGTGACCTAAACACTGGAAATTAAGATAGCAAAAGTGACATATCACAGTAGCATATGATTAAAGCGTAGGAAAATGGAAAGTGTTATAAAAAGATGGTAGAACAATATTGGAGTTGCCAGGATAAAGCGAGATAGATCATTACTTCTTAGTATGCAAAGGCCAGGGTTCGCCTGGTAGATTGTCTCTTGTTGGTATCACTGACTGGAGTTTTGGGTTTCAGATTCATACCTGATGATAGCCGTCGGATCCAGAAACGCCTACTGACAGGAAGAAGAAGCAGGAAGAAGTGGCCCTTTTCATCATTCATCAAGGCATGTGTGTAGTGCATCTTTGCACAAGGAAACCGTGTTGATAACAAAGCCATTCACCTCACATCAAGCGTGGTCGATTATTCACATCAAAACGTTCAGTCACAATCACTTGTGGGTAGTGTTAGGCTTGTCCGATCAGTTTAAAAAATATGAATGAACAGAAGCGCTTTGTTAAAGTTAGTCGACAACCCCATGACCAGGATATCTCAGTTAGGCAGAAGCAACCTACTCTGTTAGACTAACCAAACAACGGTTGTTTTTTGAAGAAATTCGTCTGTTTTTGGCCGTCCATACCTGAAACAGTTATATCTCTTAGGTAATTTGAACAAAGCAGTTGAAAGACGAACGGTGGTTGATAATAACATTTCGTATTGGATCGTCATTACCAGGTGACCCATAACAGAAAATTTTCCGCCCAACCTCAACAATAATTGGGAGGGTATGAACAAAGAACCGAACAACAAATATCAAACCATGTGGCCTGAATGACACCCACTTTAACTTAAGGTCATAGCAGCCTAAGGTCCTTAAACACAGCTTTGTGCACACAAGACAAGTTTGTACCGGTTTATGGGGACGGCTTTAAGAAAATTTAACAATCGTCGGTTGAGATGACGCACTATGGTGGTGAAGGTTAAGGTCAAATTCACACTGTGGCCAGTTAAGATTCCCTGTGACTACAGCGTCCGGTTGTGAGACCGGTTTGTGAACCCATTTAATTTCATGCTCCTTCGTTTGTGAGATCAGCTATCTATTTGTTCTGCCTACCTGACTTTCCCTGCAGTTTAATGAGAATTAATTAGTGCGGTCAGCATGGTGATTTCTGATTATGGACACGAGTAACCTGTGTGTGATTAAAGGCCCGTCATTCGACAGCATTGTGTCCCTCTCAACGATCGGATAACTCGTTGGGTTGCCCGCAACGTCAGAATGCCTCCTTTGAGGGGTAACTATGTATATATATTCTTAACTTTCTCAGAGAACTAATAGATCTTAGCGTTTTTCGGTTTCTATTCACTGTTAAGATGAATAAAGCTTTTGGAGGTACCCATTAAATTCTAGAGTCGTCATGGAAACTTCTAGTTGTTACTAAGCCCAGTCGAATGTGCAAATGCGGCACGCTCTGGTTAACAATGTTCTTACCATACCCTGCTTATATCTCACCGGGTTGAAACTGGCGAACTGTGTTTGTTGATCTGACGACGTTAGCTGCGTCTTATTGATTCGTCGGCCTTTTCTGTGAGGAGTATAATGAGTATGATGCTTCACACGTCACCAAAATATTTTAAATAGACTCTGTCAAGCCGTAGTAGATCTTCATCTCCGAAGAAGACTCAAGTATCGTCTACGTAGCGTCCACAGTAGAACAGTTGTGAAATGATATCAGTTAGTTATTCTTTTACTATGATCGTGAGAAGTTAGCCAAAACTGAGCTTAATGGAGTGAAATCCTTGTCGCGTCATGTTCGCTGTATGTAAATGCAGGTGAATCCTAAGCTACTCGAACGGTGACGTATTCTTTGTTATTGCTAAACTTTTCCCTACGATTAAACCAGCCACATGTGGGTGAATACGATTATGCTAGGCAAATTGTTTCTCGAGTGAACAAAACACTGATGTATGGTTTTATCAAATGCTGCACCGTATTTTGCTCATTGATCTGTATGTGCCACAACTTGTGCAGTGACGCAGTCATCAGTGTAACAAAATGCTACGGGAAAAGCAGAATATTCATGGATAATCATGAATAATTCTCTTTAATTTTGTTCACTTATCTGTGGTTTCATTCCTGCAATTTTGTCCCTCTTAAAAGTAACTACACAGCGGAACTAGCAGGTTATTTTGTACACGGTTGCTCAGTATTGTATGTAACAGAAGACTATCAGTAATTGCGAAGATGAACTATAGCGAAAGTTCTTCTAGTTCCGTTACAAAACTGTTCAGACCACTGACATGTGATCATGAATGAGATTTGCTGTTCAAAATTGTGGGATGTGACCACTTAGTTACGCAGTTGGTTCGCACCAAAATGGTGTAAACAAGTCTTGTTTGCACAGATTTCTGAAAACTTTAGATTTTGTCCGCAGGTATGTTTTGCTAATTTTTTTCTACTCTTATTGGTGGAGCATAGTACTGGTGGGCAAAATGGTGCATAATCGATCGAAGACAAATGAGTGTGAACAACTTATTTTGTTTTATAAGGACGTGAAGCGGAGTGCGTTCAAGTTATTAATTTATTAAGACTTTTTACAGTTTGAACAACACTTAACTTCCAACCTAATCACGAATCAACACAGTGATAGCACACAAGCAGGAATAATTACAAACAAAAAATCTAACCCCTTATTTTTTTTATTGCTAATGTAAAAACAAATTTGAGAAATGCGTAAGTTTGTTCTTCTTCAACATTTGATGTTTTCTGTCAATATGGTGAATACCAACCATGACCACGGATGTTGTACTCGGCAGTTAACATGAATCGAAGCTATACTATACTGGAATTTGTGTTCATCTCTCAATAAGTTGAACTGAAGAGGAAAAGAAGTCAGCGAACCGATTTTTCCAGTAAACTGGTACCCCATGCGTTCAACTCAGATCTAGACTGACTATGAAATGTTGGCTCCGGAACTTCCGGCACGAATCATTTCCATACCTATCCTTATACCTACAAACCAATGGAGTGATGGTAGGCAAGGCCAAACAGTACTTTTACATTTCTACGTGTGGACAATTCATCGTCTGTCTGCCAAGCCAACCAACCGCAGCTTGCGCAGTGTGCAAACACAGCTGATCGATAACACCATGTCGATAGTTTGCACTTTTCCTGTCTACCCGTACAGGCACACGAAGGTTGTAGAATCAGGTGTCCACTCTATACCCGTATTTAGTTCTGTTCACGTGGCCACTTCTGATTGAGTGGAATTCCCTCGTTTTAAAAAGGAATTGAAATCTCAGATGCCATCCACAAATATTTTCTGATTCAGCACGAACGACTGCAACTAGGGGCAAGACGGTTGATTTGCCGGATATAAACTCTAAGGAAAAACCTGAAGACTACTGCCATCGAGTAGTGTATCCATTTCAGAGAAATGCACCCTAGCGCAATTGTAAAAATTACCAATTTCTTTGAGCGTGAATTAACAGCAGTTCCGTGAATTACGCATGTTTCTATAACGAGGCATCCAAAGTGGTCAATCTCTTTCAATATAAAGTTGACCACTTCGGATTTGCAGTTGATTTGGTGAGCAGAGGTGACACATGTAACCGCCATGATCGATTTCTGGAACTTGGCAAACCTGCTTCATGGTCATTCACTTTCAATGCCGGTGTGAAAAGAAATGATAAACGCTTATGATTGACCATCAAACCAGCAGGTATCCACCAGGACCAGAGGGGAGTTTCCACACCTAGCTGATCCCAGTTAACAACTAAATCGCAGACAGCCGTTTCCATCGTGTCATGTCTCTTCAACTCCACACACTTCGGGAAAGAAAACTCACGAACCGTGATTATGTATCAAAGCAGATGGCAATTAATGCTTAGCATATCCACTGTATCACACTGCTTCCTAGAGTACCGCTCCACGTGTTCCTTATCTAATTTCATGATATTTTGTAACGCTGCTCCTGAAAATGTTACTATACCGTAGCCATTTCCATCTTTATCCAAGAACTTCTAGTGAACGGGTTTAAAATGGGTTTAGCAGACAAAACCTCGTGCTCTTCAGACGGCCTCTCATCCACCGAGCCGAAAGTTATGATGGTTGTTTTATGGGAATATTATGCAGGAAATTCGTCAATAGGACTGTTTGTTTTGGAGGAATATAGAACACACTTGACATGAAAAACCCACAAAGGGTGACAAACGTGCCACATTATGATATATAAAAGTATTGTGCAAGGTTAATGAAGAAACGATTGTGGATGGGCAAGAGGAAAAAATTACAACGATGCGCATAGAGACTCAACACGAGCGCCGTTAACGTCTGTTGTCCGCCATATCAGACAGTGTGATCAACCAAATGTTTCAAGGTCCTTTGGACCGCAGCCGGAAGCGCCTATTGAAGTGTACTTCGCAGTGAGTGCCTTCGTTCCCCACACCCAAGTCAATCAGTATTCACCGGGCTGCCACCTCCAGCTTTACCCACCATCCGCAAACAAGACGCGATGTCAAAGGCGGTGAGTTGACAGTCGTAAGATGTGGCCAAGCCAAGCAAGCGTGTGAGACGAGATCGGTAGACTTAATGGTCGACAGAGTTTAACCGTTCCGAGGACACGTCGGTGAACTCCGTAGTTGCTGACACGGTGCTCTCACCAATCAACGCTATTGCCTCGAAGTCACGGATGGTCGATGACGGATACTCTGTGAACATGCTTCATGTGAATGGATCAGGTTTGGAAACCATACAACAGGATTGTACTTACGGTGACATTATACACTCTGCTTTTCACAAAAAGACTGGGGGCATGCGGACGCCACAGATGGCATATGTTGGCAAACACCATCGGAGCTTTTACTATGCGATTTGTGATCCAGTCAGACATTTCACGAGCGCCGATACAAAACCGAAGATACATAAACTTCTCGATTACTTGCAACTGTTCAACACCAAGGGTGATAGTGGGCACGGGGTCCCGCGAATATTGCAACAACATCTTGCACCTTGTATGTGCAGAGGCCATACGAGACTGACGAACGGAGGTCTCTGATGTGTGTAAGATGATGTTCCGTATTTCCTGCGAGTCTTCACGGATTAGGGCGATATCATCTGCATAACCTGTGTCTCGAATTCGAGTATCTGGGAGCAAATCCACACGACTATATCCGCATTCTATCGGGGTACAGTGTAGCATCTCCTCTACTGCAAAGCTGCACAGGAAAGGGTAGGCTGGACAACCTTGTCGCACCTCATTTGAAGTGTTGATGGCCGGCGATATGCCGCAATAATCTCTAACCCTGTCTGAGTTCTGGTAGTAAATTGCTTTCAACATGTTTACATACTTCACAGGCACACCCTTCCTTGATAGACAGTCCCAGAGTGTAACTCTGTCAACGGAATCGAAATCCCCTCCAATGTTCAAAAAGACGGCAACTGTTGGTCTTCTATATGAATGGCGGAATTCAAATATCGGGCGAAATGTGAAGATGTGACCAATAGAGCCGCGAACAGGGCGACACCCAACTTGTCTCTCGCAAATATGTTTGTCGCGCGTTTCGCCTATTCTACGAAGTATAATGGCTACGGGCAAATTTGACTCAGTGGGGACGATGTTAGCCGAGCCCTAGCCATTTGGAACAACCCCAGTGATCCACAATTTCTGGAACGGGACGGTCAGCTCTACAACCAAGGCTGGGCGTCCACCTGCAAAGAGGTTTGGGGAGATTTCGTGTGAGCCGGATGTCTTGTGACGTTTCAGCAACTTGATCTCGACGGAGACTTTTGTTTGCGAGTGCAGAGAAACTTCAACAAACCAATGGGCACAATCAGAGCCCGAGGGTGTAGTCAATTTTGCGAGTGGTCAGTTGAACTGCTGTTGGAAGTGCTCAGCCTGGCGTCCTAAGTGTCGTTACAGTTTATGAATAGGCTCACCATTGGTTTCGCTCACATCTGGCTTCGTGTTACCACTTGTTCGGACGAGATGGGAAAGCTTCCTATAGTTCTCGTTAGCAGTGACTTGTTCCATGTCGGTAGCGCGTTGTGTTCACTATGCCTTGCGATCTTCATGCAGATGCTTTGCGAGCTGCAAGCGAGTAGCCTTGCTAGTGGAGTTGTACTCAATGCTTGATGGAGTATTCCGTCAAGCGTCGAGAAACTTCTGTGATCGCATAGAGACCTAGTGATTGGCAGCTGAACTTGTAGTAGTACCACATGATGCGGTGTCGCACCTATGCCTCGCATGCCGTTTATGTGCTCAACGTGATTTAATATTGTCTGATGGAATAGGACCTAATCTACAGGCAAGCGCACAATGATAAGCGTGAAGCATCTGCGGACTTGCTCGTTTAGATACATTAACTTTTGGTTGGCGACGAAGTGGTCTCCCATCATAACGCAAAACCAACCTGGCATATAACGATGCGTGATCGGAATCCACGTAGGTGCTCCAAATTTACCTGCAATCTTGGAAACAGACAAGCAATTGAAGGCCATGTAGTCAACCTCTGTTCACGATCTACTCGACGACGGAGGCCGCCAAGTAGCACATTGACGCCTGAAACGGCAAAAATTAATGCTTACCAGAAACGCACAGTTATCAGCATGGAGCTGTGAGAAACATTCACTGTTGTCTGTTCGACAAGTGCCCTAAAATTGTGAACCAGTTAAGTCACACCTATCAGCAATTAGTCTCTGTATATGAGTTTTCCAGTTTTCAGCCAGTACTACAATATCCGTGCGTCGCGCGGTGCATAGAAAGTTAATAAGCTGGTGATAAAACTAACATTTGATTATGTCTGGTCTATATTTTGTGGAGAATTATGCCGCAACAACAGACAGGAAACGTTTGGGATAGACACCTCCGAATACTTCAGCCATATCTTTGAGTCTGACCTCACAAGAGCGACTGCTGACAGGAATCCAGTCAAGTAGTAACTTCTCTACATATGCGTTTGGGGCAATTTCAACACTGGTTTATCCAGTGACGTAAGCTGCATGGTCCCCAGGCAACCATACGTTCTACCCGCATAATGAAGCGGCATATGGAGATGGAAGATGTAGCACTGAGCTTGAATCGTGAAACCACGTTTCGGCTAGACAGCAGACATCGATGTCGAAGATCCCCAAAATACGGTCGAGGGCTGCCTGGTGGCCTATCTGTACAAGTGTTAGAATGTTAATGGTGGCAAGTTTAAATGCTGTTCAAGGGATCATTGGGGTTGGCGATCGTCAGGTAAAAGCAGCACCTTGGTGCTGGTCACGCTATCATTCTGGCAGTAATTTCCACCGCGGGCGGCAAATGAGATGAGTCCCCGAAATGCGCGAGAAAAATGGGGTGGGGGTCATCAGGTGAAGGGTTGTATGATAAAAGAGGGGTAAACAAAATAAGATGGGCTGGTGCGGTAGAATGGGACATTATAGCAGAGCCGAATTTTGACACCTCGACGAGTGACAAAAAGGTATGAAAAAATTCTAATTTAATGTTGGTCTGAGTTCATAATGGTAGAGGCAGTCTGCTGCCCGATTGCGCAGGTCGAAAAAAGGAGGTGGTGGTATAGATCCGGTCAAGAGCCTTTGATTCGAAAGAAACCTAGCTCACAAGACATGGAGAGAAGACGCGACGTTCGTAGTTCATTAGGGGCGGTGAACAGTAGTGGTTCGGCTTATACTCCCCCCAGACAGAGTTCATCCATCCAGAATGTTCAGTGCATCCTGAAGGAGATGGCAACAAATGCAGCACAACAGTTCGAGGATCCACTAACGAAGGCGAATCTAATGTAATAGATCTCTCCAGGCAGTGAATCCAAGGTCGACAGGGTTGTTGAGACGCATGCCTGTTGTTGCTGAGAGCCGTGACTGACTTGGTTCGTACATCTTTCGAATGAAGTTCAGCTATTGAAGATAACCGATACACCTTGTGTACCTGATGAAGCCGGTGATCACAGAGGTGATTCCTTCCTCAGAGATTGTCCATGGTTGGTGTAGACTGGAGTTGTCAGTACGTCATACAACAGCATGTCAGACAAACGACATGCTGACCGGGAACTCAGGCGCTGCCCCTGAGGCGCCTGAAACCCGTCTGAGGCGAAGTAACATACTCGATGTCGTTATGCAATCACAGGGCTTGTGTGAAATTTCAAGGGATAATCGTCTGCCAACTGTGAATTTCCAATGCCCTAGTAGTACTACCGCTCATTGTCTGTGACTGCTTACTAGCGGGTAGAACGCCGCTTATTTCGCATTTAGTCTTCATGTGGAAAGCCATTCTCCAATCCACAACCAAGGGACGCGCTCAGTGGCTATGAGCTAACTTAACTATTTGCCCGGACACCGAGTGCACCAACTTCGATCACAGAGAGCAGTGAAAAAAAAACCGAGACTGGACATGAAGTAATTCCGAACAAACTGGCATAATTGGGATGCTAACTGATAATCAACGTCCAAAAGTGGCTGATATTTCATCGGGCTAACAAGTGCTGACGACGTCATAACATGTTCGTCAAGATCATCAAACTAAAGGCTGATACGCTTTAAGTCCATCAACCACGATTTAGTTATTAAAATTAAATTACAACAACTTACAAACTCACAAACAGTATAACCGAACAGTTTGATAATTAACTTTTCAGAAACCAAATTTTCGTGTGCCAAGGTGGAAAAAAGCTTTAGAACAAGACGTATTTATAAATGAAATTTTGTTGTCCATTTTCGAAAAAAATTTTGCGGCGCTGACCAGACAAAATTCATCGCGACAATCACCCCCATATTATGATAAATTCAAGACGGTTATAATATATTACTTCAGTGATGAACTGTATTGACACAAGATCCAATACTGGAATGAGTGTCAACTAATACACTTAGGGTCGCCTATGGCCCAGTCAACAAAATTGACCACCGAAAAATTGAGGTATTTCACTGGCTTCGTTTTCATCTACGCCTTACTCTTTAGCTACACGCTTTAAAAGTTGATCTACTAATTAAATTAATTCGAAGATGCTCCCCATGATAGACTAACTCGTCTCTTTCAGTTCTGATGTGGTGTCGTCCTCATTCTAATGAGAACTGAGTTCAGTAGACTGGCTTAGCTATGATCACACATTGGACCGGCGTGATTTATAATGTGTTTTGTCGAGTTTATTATCAGTATGTGAAATTCGGAAACCGTCATATTGTTTTCTCAGTACACTTCTGGTCAGAATAAAAAATTATTTTCATTTAATCGGATGTCGGCGTAGATTATTAAGTAAAGGGTTAATCTACTCATGTTGACGAATTGACACTCATTCATTTTGCGGTAAGTACTCTTTCGGATACTGACAAACCTGTGCTATTTTTGTTTAATGGAGTAACAGACGGCTAATGAAATTGATTACTCAGTCAGGCCGTACCACAGTTGGATGTGTCTGAGCTAGAGATGTGATTAAGCACGGCAGCGCATTTAGGATTTGCCTGCCAACTGCGGCCAACAACTTTGGTTGTCCATGTGCCCAGAATGTAGAATATCAACCGCACGTAGCCCCTGACATCCCGCTGTTTTGACAACGCCGCTGGCACTTGTGCTCTTGTCTCTTGCAGCTGTTCAATCTGGTTATGACAGAATGTACAGTGAAATATCTGGGCGAATCCACTGGACCAGGTAAATTCGTTTAGTAGCCGTTGTGTTCATGGTAGAGTAGATAGTAGGAAAAGAACACAACATTCGAGTCCCAACGTTAATCCAGGATTTACGCTAATGCGCACTTCGATGCTTTCTATTCCAGCTTGATTGCAAGGTTTGTGTACTCACATACTACCTGCCTCATTGTATCAACATTATCCAATTAACGTGGTTCCCACTAAAGACGTTAATCAAGTCCATGAAGACTCTTTAAGGCACCTCAAACTGAAAAACATTTGCAAAAAAGCGATATTGAGGTATGCAAAGATCTTATCAGGATGGTTTACGTGAAAATAATGAAAGCAGCGCCGTAGGTGGGTCAACGCAATGAATAACGAAAAAAAACATGGTCATCCTCACTTTACTCACTTTACTCACTGTTGTCTCTGAATATGTAGGATTTTGTTTTAGATATTTACGAATGAATACCTGTTCGCCTGATCTAGGCGCACGGTATTTGGAAGAGTCCGTGTTCGAAGCCAAAGGAACCTTGCGTACATATGTCATCATAGAAGACTTGCAATGCACTAATCGTAGTCTCAATCTTTTACTCTGTGCCTAGCGTAAACCAAGGGGTACGACATGGGGTGGCAAGTAATTGGAAATTTTTGTAATGAATTGCTTTAAAGGCCGGTTTGTCAAACGTTTTGTTAAAGTGTCAGGGAAACGCCAGTCATCAATTATCTAACAGTAAAATCTAGTCCAATTTCTGTAGTTGTTACACTTTCTTTTCTCGTAATTGCAATTGTTAGCCGGGTGGGGTCAGTCAGTTAACAAGCAAGCTTCCACCGCTACCCTAGAGGAAACGAAAAGAAGCAGTTACAAAATATACGCCAAAACACTTACGCACTGATGATGTCACTTCGCCTGGTGATGAAACGTTTGCAACGTAAATGCCAAGCTAGGCGAACATATCAACAACAAAACCATCAACCCGACCTACAAACAACAACACCACTGTTCCCAACTATCAGAAAGCAGTTGCAAGTGGTTGGTACTAGTGCCCGCCGGCGAATTAGTCACAACTATATCGACCCTTTTCGTTCTCATCAGTATTGTATACGTCGGGGACTGGGACCCACTGAGCGTTATTAGGTGTTAGAATGATAAGCTGTCATAAACAGATAAACTGGCCAGCTAATCACAGAACAATATTGTCACAGTCACGAAGGATATAAGATGATAGAATGAAATTGTAATGCTTTTTTCATGTGGGATGAAATCAATCAACCGCATTTGTGGATGGCTCACAAACGAGCAACTGTCCACTGCGGAGCCACTATCGTGTGGTTAATTTAACATTCTGTAAATTACTAGTGACAAATGAGCCAAGATAAGCGGCATGTCTATAAGTAGAATTGCCTTTCTTCCCTTGATTGGTAGTTACTGAAATCACCTGCTTGCATAGATTTAAGCCAGGAAGATAAACAACAGCGTAACCACACAGGTTAGATGAAGACAGTAAATAGGATGCTAAGTGAGAGGTACAAAATCAGCCACTGACGCAAATGCAACTCAGCTGGGATAAGTAACATAACAAAGTGTCACAAGGGGTTAGAATCCAGAAAGCCGAATCACTCTGTTTGACAGACATAGACAAAACTGAAATTGTGCGGATATACAGTCAGTCTCAGTAACATGAACACACACAAACGAATCACCAAATCAATGTTGTACCGAAAACTTAAGAGGCACAAGCAGAACTACGATGTTGAGAAGTCGCGGTACCATGATGTTAATCAAGTATGTCTAAGAGTCATAACTGCACAGTATAGATTTCTGTCTCTTCCAGTCAACTCCTTTCAGAAGAAGAGCCAGACTCAAATTGTATTCTTGTTAGAGTTCGTCAGTAGTTCATAACTCTACCACAACCGGGACCAGGACTCCGGTCTCACTTTCGTGATAAAACCGTACCAACCACTATGCTAATGACCTCACAGTAGGCGAAACTAAACTATGGTACGCAAATGCACAGTCATACTTGCTTACGAATAATCACAGAATTGCCCAGTCGCCTCAAGGCGATATCGCAACCGTCTTGTTAACACCACTTGACAACTCCACGACTAAGATTCCTTCTAATGTTGCGATCAAGTGCATAATTTAACCTGTTGAACACTGTTCTGATTACTGACCCCAGAGCAGTTTCAACACCACTAAAAAACAAAGATGGTTGTGCTTTTACGCTTGCTCTTTCAGTCGTATATAATGAGAGTTAAGTGGCACAGTGATTAAAAAGGTTATCATACAAGGAGTGGTCGCCGTTCATGAATGAAAGTGAACCACCGATGAGCTCTACCCGAAGCAGAACTCGAGTCTAATGTCTCATTTTTTTAGAAATCTTATGTCTGAATATCGTTAGAATGTAAATGGCGAACAAAAACGCTGATCTATAATGTCATGTTTTGTTGAAGTCTGTGATGTACATATTGCTAAACCTGGCAGTAGATGGTCCGCTTAAATGATGCTTCTCGTTTCTACTATCCGATATTGCATATGTTTGTCATGCGAGAATCGATAACGTTCAAATCAACCCAAACAAAGTATCCAACGCTACAACCTGCTCAGTGTTCTAATTAGGCACCCTCATCTGTTTACAAACAATCGAAATGCCGGCGAAACGTTTTAAAACGTTTTCGTGCGTGTAGTCATAAGGGTAGGCCTAACAGGATAGTCGCGTGAACGACCGACAGAATCTGTGGGTTGGCATGAGTCTTTTCCTTTCAAAAACTAAAGTCATGGGGATCCTGTAATACGCTTCTTCCTCAGCTTTCCTAATGCAGGTACTCCTGAAGATTTTGTTTGGTTTCTAAAATGAGATTTTTGTCCTAGGCGCGTGCAATTCGCTAGAGTAAGAAACACGTGGGTGCACGTGTTTTGACCATTGGCACTTAAAATCCGGAGTTAATTTTGAAAGTCCATTTAGTCAGCTGCTAGAATGATAATATCGACAGCCTAATGAACCTATCAAGTGACTCAATTTGTCCTTGTCATAATACCACTAAATGCTAGGCAGATAAAGGTCTTCCACTGTAATCATCAAGAGGCAGCAACAGGTGTGTTGCCTATCACAAAAAGATCAGGAAAACATTACACAAATTGGAGACGGCAGGTTGTAACTCTTCATTGCAATACCTCTGCAGAAAAAATGAATCTTCCTAGTGAAGTGATGCCGAACGTAGAGTGGTCATGTGACACTAAAGACAGTCTCCATACACCATTTGGGCTGCGTTGTATTAGAATTAACATAAGTGTGCCATCGACAGTTTTCCGGTTTAGATGTGGGAAATGTACCTGATCAGAAATGAACAGTTAAAATGAGGTTAATGAAAAAAACGCAAAATTCCCAAATGGACCATAATACCTGCAAATGGCTGGCCGATTAAAAGTCCTAATGAATTTTGTATTAATATGCCAGCACATCATATTGTGGATTTTAAAGGCGGTAGCTTCCTTCGTCAATACTGGAGAGACATCTACTGATCACCGATTGGTGTTAAAATCAAGGGTAGCGATGGGAAATTCTTTGGTGGGCTTTTCCGAGCAGTTTGAAGTAAGACACACTGAGGTTAGTGAATTGACCTTAAAACGCATTTGAACTGGCTCACCTTGGGGGAGGGATATCTAGAGGGTGGAAAATAGAAGCAATCCATTCCAGCCATCTTGATTACACAGTCGTGATTGCTTGACAGGCGGTTCGGTGTACACCCGTGAGAATGTTCATAAGCGTAGATTTGTTTTAAGCGCCATTAAGCATGAAAATATTAAGGGAACTGATTATACAACTTTCAAACTTTCCATTCAAAATGAAACTAGTGCTTGTTTACACCACTTCATGTGGAGTGCCATGATTTATCTATCCCTGATAGAATCCGGTTTGAGCATAACTGTGTGGAGACGAAAACCGACGAAGGTTAGAATTACTTGCCAAATTATAACAATCTGCAATGTGCACACAGGATTGATATGGTGGAAACAAGAAGCAACAACGACATAAAGTAAATGGGGTGGTTGGTCACGGACTAATCTAAGGGGTCATGGAAGTCTCTGGCTTGTAGATGAATGTATACGGAAAATTTTGATTGGAAACTGCTAATCACAAAGGTATCAGTGAGAAGCAGGAACCGCCCGTTAGTATCCAATGCACTGTAGCCAACTTGTCTGGAAAATGATGAGGTTGGAGGTTTGGCTGAAACCAGAAGGAATTTACCAAAATACGTAATTACACTTTAAGTCCACTCTAGCAAATGTTCCCAAACTTAGACTCAAAGTTGACGTAGGTTTGAAATTCGTTTCAATCATCGAAATTGATAAACACAACGTGACTGGAGGCTAGCAGGTTGTTTTCCTTGGATTGAAAGTAACTTTAGCTAACTAGTTTGATCAATGACCACAACAGTTCCTCTGATCGATAAGACAAGACTTTCTATGGCAAGCCGAACAGTCGTTTTACCATCGGAAGATGGTCCTGGTAGATCTTCTTCCAAATAGTTTTCTTTTAATGCCGTTTCTTGATCACTGTGTCCAATGCTGGACCGTATCTGGTACCAAGTTTCTTATAACATTTTTGAACGTTCAAATTACACCAGCTAAGCAACCCGGTGAGCATGTGAAATCTGTCTGGATTAATACTCGCTTACTGGTACAACTTTCACATAACTTCGTAAATAAAAATACAAGCCATACTGGAGTGGTTTGTGAAACGCAGAACTTTCAATGGTAAGTCACCCCCGAGAATGACAAAGAGATAAAAGGTTATGATGTGGAGTTCTTTTTTTCAAATTCGTTGGTAATAGTCGAAACAGTATGACAAATATTTATTCGTTCTAACATATCATCCTTCGTTTGTTGTGTACGTGTGTGTATAACCGAGTGGATATAATCCACGTAAATCTTATAGAGTGTGTGCGTCGAAATGGCAGCTAATATTTTCGCTTACGCTACGTAAGCCCGTTAATTACGTGTCTTCTAATGGATCATGAATTTCGCTCGTTCACCTCTACTAAACTATAAATTCAACAAGATCATGCATTTCATGGAAATCAACTTAAATAAACCTGATTAGAGATCCATCTTTGTTTTCTGGTGCCTGTAATTTCATATGCTGATCGCTCTACTTAAATGTACCTCATCAAACGTACTATTTAATACAGAGAAGTTTGTGTCCCATTGCACCTCCTCAAGCGATTTTCGTGAACAATCATAGAGCTTCACTACGGTTTGGCAACTATACCATGAAATAACATTTCTACCCGAACAGGAGGTCGACTATGAAGTTCCTATATAATTGCTTAAATCCTGTTAATCCACTAAATCAAGATATTTCGTACATTTTGTAGAATGTTGAAAACACCTAATGGTGAGGTTAGTAAACTCTTATTAGATGGCACCATTCGACTGTAAACATTACAAACGTTTCATATATGTAAGAAACTAACACCAAAGGTCAATATATTGTTAGCTTCCGAGAATTTCCAGAAGATAAGTGATGAAAAGTGACTTCAACAAAGAAACTCCGGTTTTCATTTCTCAGAGGCAGACCTAGTTAGGTTGCAGCTCATTAACCTGATACGGGAGCACTGGACTATGTGGATAAAATTAACTTCGAAAGGTCATGCAGAAACATTTTTCTCTCTCTACAGGTGGACAAAGAGATATTATCAGGTCTAGTGGATATTGATCACCTGTGGCTGTACCCGTTGATGGATGATTGTCAACTGTCTTACAAAGACAAAAAACTGTTTCAAAGTCGCGAGTGAACCAACCTAACAGGTACGTGCTCCCGGACAATGTCTTTTATTACTACCACTAGCAACGTTAACTATAGAGGCGCCAACTGTTCAATATTTCATACTAGACCACCGGTGTAGATGAAAGCCGCTAAATTCTAAAGCGTGCTGAAAGTCTAAAACTCTTGCTCGCTGCGTACTTCATACAACGCAATGAGTAGTCGCCAGTAATTGACTTCGAACTAGCCTTTGATCTTTAGAAGCAGATTCTTGAGGATCAGATGCTCACCATTGGAATATGGGTGAAGCAGAGACAAGGTTAACGTTGCATTTATTCACTGAATTGCCCTAATCACTGAATTTCCACCCGGATTTGGGCGAGCAGTAACTGTGTCCCTTATGGAGACGATCGGAGAAACCTAACGCTACCAAAATAAACAGTTTTTAACTGCTCAGATATTACAGTTCCGTAGTGACTATTGTGATATCTGTGAGGCAGTGGTCAACGCGATTTCCTCATGAAAGCTTGGCCGGAGTTCTGCTTTCGTCCTTGACGAGGATGTACACCACTGGCGAATTGTAGCGAGAACCTTCAGATCTTATGCATTTTATGAAAAGGGGCTGGAAAGTCTACCTGCAAGTTGTATCCAACGCCAGTGATGTTGAGTATAAATCAACTGGATACCCAACTATTCACCAGTGACTGAACAATCACCAACCGTGCGCAGTATGTCCGGAAAGCCGTAGCTGTCACGGTTGGTGTAAAACGGTTTCATCAATACCTTTTCGGACGACAGTTAGCTAGTGGGTGAGGAAAAACGATACAGCAAATGGCCTTCTTCTGGATAGTTCGTCGGTCCCCATCTTACCTGCTCACAGTTATATATATATATCTTTCAATAGTGCCATAAATAGGTTGACGTTGGCGGATGCAAATTCTGTGGAATTCATCCCATAAGCACTTGTGAATCTTTCCCAACGATCCAACCATTCTTGTATTAAGTCGACGGATATACGACCAGAAAAGTAAATTCACCGTACTGCCCCCAGTCATGCGGTACGCACAGGTATGGCGGCCAAACAAACATCTGGCAAACATATACCTTCCCGATAGAAAATTTCCGAATTAAGAACTTGAACTAGTTATCTGGTTCAGAGGGAATGTGGAATGATTCCGAAGTGACTGTGATTGTCAATCCTTGATGAACTTCGTGATACCCAAACATGCATAGGAAGAGTAAAAACGCCACCCAGTTTTACGCGTGAAGACCCACGCTGGATGGTGACATTGTAACAATAGTTAAGTCATGTGCTTTATGTCAAGAAAACCAAGGTGCAGTCTGCGAGGTATCGTTGCACCTTCGGAGATCGCCAGGAACACTGTGGAAGCGAATCCATTCTAAATGTTTTAATCAATTTGAATATCAAACTATTTTACGAATCGTGAACACCCATTCCAAATCGATTATTGCTCATAGTCTTCTAAGAGAAACAACGATTAGTACAGTACTCAAGTTACTTACAACCCTTGCAACGTCTGGTGAGCCAAGAAGTGTTGTGATCGACAACCATTATTTGGTTACCGGCACTGAACTTGGAGATTCCATCAGTATGGGTGGAAACAAGCATTTTACTGCACTACATTATCTGCCCGCCTCAAACGGTCTCACTGAATGCGATGTTCAGACAAGGGAGAATATGTTGAAGAAGCAACCTAATGCTCCCCTGTGCGTCTTGATTGCGCTCTATTTGCTTATCGGAATCTCACTGGCGAAACTACCAGCAGCAGCCCCGTCTGAGTCATGTTTGGTCATCGTGTCCGTACTCGGTTGAATTTACTCCATGAAGGTCCTCAATCAAACATGATCGCTAAACAGGAACTAACAAAAGACCGTTTGGACATGTGAACTGACGACAGACATGTTTGAGTTTGATCCCTTCCATGTGCGTCTACCCACTGAGAACAGGGGGCAACTGGCTACTGTAGCAAGTGCTATCGGACAAGTTATACAGGTTTAAGTGAGCCTGCTAGTATTTATTCCAGAAAACACTGAGTCCTAGATAGCTCCACTTCTGAAGCAAATGATGCATCCATGGCTGAGCCAACTCTTCCTGCTAATTTACCTACGTCCAGATCCCAGCATCAGTGTTATCTGACAGACCGCTTTCTGACCGAGTAGCCTCAATTGAAAAAAAGGGATTACATACGTGCAAGTGACAGGTGACCAACTGTTCCACAAATTCATAACTGTTTGACTTGGCCACCATATCGACTGCCGGAACCAGTCATTCACATGTCTCTCGTTCACACAATTAGGTGAACTGGCTGCCCTGTATCTGCTTTATATTGTTGTTGTTGCGATAAATGTTTTATCATTTCATTAATATTCTGTCAAACTGAGGACATAACAGTGAGCTACCCTGCATTCAAAGTAAGAGCGGAAATTTCGCATAAGTCAATTGTCATGATAGCTAGATTTGTTTGAAAAATTGACAACTGACTACTCAGATCAAGTTACCATTAGTGTCAGATCAGAAGTCACATCGAATCATGTGGTTCATCTCATAGATACCTGTGTGACTAATCACGTGACTTTCGTTATTATTACCTCTTTCATAACAAGCCGCCTTTAGCCTACACACGGTTCATCATAAAACTGTAAGACCGTTAAATATTCCAAATCTAACTTTACTTCCGCAAGCAACCGGGTATCAAATCTTTGTGTCTAACTAACCCTACTCGTTGTAAATCACAATAAGAAGTCTCCTGAGATCCGTAAACTCGTGATGGCATTATTGCCATGAAGTTTTGTAGTCGGTTAATTTTCAATGATCACACAACGATGAGCAGCACTCTGTGTACAAGTGTTCTTGATTCCGAATGTATGTTATCATGCTTATTAATCATTCTACCTACAATCTTTTATCCATACGATTGTACCTCGTTCGTACCACACTTATACATCAGGATAGACTATTTTAAGTAGGCAATTGCCAGGATCTAAACAGATTGGCAAAACCTCGCGTTATAGTTGTCTTAATTGATTGAAGAAAGAAGCTACAGTGGTTTTTTAATTTTTAGTGAGCTGCTAAAAAAGTCGTGAAGACAACCTCAGGAGATCTACATGACAAGTTCTTTCTGAAGAAGCCACCCAGACTTACCTCATCCCTTCCCGTTCTAGAATGTATTACATCTGTTTTTATGTTTCTCACAAACCATAACAGGTCATAACAGGTTGGACTTAATCTGTTACACTTAAACATCCGACAACTGTTACAAGTAGCCATGTATCTTAGCATCGTCGTAAACTTTCGCAGTGATTACATCACAAAGGTTCCCCACCGATCATAGACCACGACTGCACACTAGCCATTCTAATATGCATCTTGCAAAATGACATAGAACACACACTTTACAGCATTATTCTGTCATCAGATTTCTCTCGCCGTATCAAAACGTGATTCGCTTACTGTGATTTATTTCACTCTGAGCTGTGTACCCGTTTCTAGCGCATCCAGCGCTCTTTTGCCAATTCCAGGCGTGTCCGTTCATTGGACCTGAAAGCTGTATTAACACAGTCTCTATAAATAATTATTTCGAACACAATCTCAAATTCAGATTTGGTATTCTGCTCTAAAACGATTTGAAATCAGACATATCTAAAAGGTAAAGTATACATCAAGCCAGTTTCCCCACAATGTCGGTATTCTTGTACAGTCGAACGTATTGTCTAAGTCGAATTAACTTACTTCTTGGTTGAAATTTTGTCCTAATGTATGCCATCCATATGAAATTTTTCTGACGCAGGCTGACAGATTTCTTCTGACTGAGCAAAAATGACTTCGTAAGGGCAAAACTGCTTTGCTTATTGGCTGGGTTGTCGCACTGAATTTCTGAGCCTAAATATCAACTTTTAAATCGTCTGGTCAGATCAAGGGTTTGCATTCTGGACCACATCTGAGGTCAAAGAGAGCTTGGAGTCATTAAAACGATAGAGAATATGT
The DNA here is from genome assembly GCA_008508345.1 of Paragonimus westermani. NCBI lineage: Eukaryota > Metazoa > Platyhelminthes > Trematoda > Plagiorchiida > Troglotrematidae > Paragonimus > Paragonimus westermani. Next base: position 123,500 of record QNGE01001253.1, on the reverse strand, counting down.
TAAACCTAACTTCGATGAAAAGCTTTAACACTGAAGCTCCAAAGCAAAAATATTCTTGTAAATATTAGCGCACTTACGTATTAGTTTTCCCGTTTATCGCAGACTTAATGACGTCGGTTGGACAGTGATGATGTTAAGAGAACTAACTGGAACCGTGCAGAAACTCAGTGTCTAAAGTTGAAACCTGATATTTGAAGTATACGAGCATAGCATACGTTGTGTGTTTAACGGTCAAAATTCGCTGGAATCATACAACCGGTTTTGTGTTTTTGGCCTGCTATCAGGTACGCCCATTCAATGAACTTTGACCAAATATCGTACCATGGGAATGACACGTCGCAAACACTAACTCACCTGCATACCTGATGAGTGCCAACAATCACAAAATCGTTCACGTGATTCTGATGAAGTTTGATCACTAAACTCGTAGTACTTATGCTACCGTATCGTAAATATTCTGTCCTAGCTGAAGTTCTTTCTATAGAAATGGTTATAATTTTCACGCGGACATAAATATCTTGGACGTTTCTGTTGTTAAACTTAAACTGCATTTAAAGTTATATCCATCTGAGGCACCTAATCCACAACAACAGGCTACATAGAATGTGGTCCTGCGCCACCCGCTCCGCTGTTCTCACGTGCTTGCTTTCTATTGATTAGACGACTTCCAAGTGCTGCTTCTGTGTCTGTCAGTCGTTCCGGACGACTGAAAAATCTGACAGTCTAACAGGATCAAAACCTGAGTGTAGTGTTTCTGAAAAAAGGCTGACTGAAGTATCTATGGCAATACGATAGCTGCGATTAAATGTGAAAGATGTTCAAGTAACATAGAGAACCGCCGTCCTCTACTACTCACCAGTACTCAGAATATTGTTCAACAAGTTAATGATTTCCGCGATTTCAGACTGAAGACAAGTATTTTTCGTTAGGTCAGCGATTGGGGTTAACAGGACAGTTACTGTGTCTCCCATTGAGACACTCAGGTAATCTGCTCACTGCTCACAAGCGAAAGTGGATGGGCGTTCACAAATGATAAGTCGGTCGTGCCTAATGTGGGGTCCATGAAGTAGTCGTCAACACGATGGCTTCATAGCAGCGTAGCTGGACTTTTAATCCAGATCGTATCAAGGATATGCACTACTGAAGAGGTCCAATTAAAACGAAACTCAAGTGTAGTGCTTCAATGTGAGAGGGGCTTACTGAAAATTCTGCAGAAATGTGACAGCTTTGATCAGTTGTGGGTGATGTCCAACTGATATCGACCGAATTTCGGACCACTTACCATCAAACTTATGATCAAAGCACATCCTGTCAGTGCAACTTGTGGTCCACCGGACAAACTGTACATGTCAGAGGTGAACTTAACTTGGTGATGTTCTCACAAGCTTTTCTTACAGCTCGGTTCACGGACATAGCCAAGGGTACTCTTTCAATTCCAATACGTTCGACACCGTAGTCATATGCAGAGGTACCGTTGTCATTCCATTACCAAGAAGGCAGGCTCCGTTATAGACCCATTCCTCCGTGATCGTTAAAGCTTTTGAAAATAAATTCCCCCCAGAGCTGTCGACAGATGTGTCTCAAAGACTATGAACTACTTGCGTTAAAATCTGGATGTCATTTTCTTCTAGAAAGACGAAGAAATCGGCGTTCGTGTACGTTTCATGTAACACGAGAATATTCAACATGTTAAACGTAAGTTACTATTTGTCAAGTTTCAAGTTTTGCGTGTTTTCTCGTGTCCATGCGGTCTCTGTAACTACCCTGTGAAGTGTCGGTATTTTGTAGGTTGCAGTGGTCAACAGACAGATAGTTAATTTCGAAGAACATTGTGTTGCAGATTCAAAAGACTTTCAATAGTAGACATAATGTGATAAAAGCACCCATGGGTATTGGTCTCAAGAGGTAGAGTATCTCACTTACTGCCAGTTAGTAGTATACATAGTGTTGAAACGAAATTTGCAGCTGATTCTGTCCAAAATGCTTCCTATTCATCTGTGCAACATTTTGGATTGTACTGTTCACACTCTTGAAGGACTGTCGGTTTATTGGTGTCATTGTCATTTCTCCAGCTTTTCACACAAATGCGAATCCAATCACAAATTGGGATTTTTTTCCGATTTCTAAATTTAAGTGGCCATACATATAGTCCGTTTGTTCTTATTGAATCGATGTTACAATTATCCGGAAACCCGTCCTATGTATTTCTGTCCACTGCTAGAATGCTGTTTTTGTAGATCTATCCAATAACAAGTATTCGAAGTTTTTCAAAAACTATCGTTTATTTTTGTCATTTCGAGCCAAAACAACAGCAAAAAACTACCAGTACCGCTACTATTTTTGTTTATTCTAAAGGGCAGTCTACACAGTTTCATTCGAGTAAGGGGGCAAACGGTGACTACAAAACCAAGCAACAAAAATGTGGAGGGAAAAAGCATTTCAAATCAACCTGCATGTCACCGCATAGCTAACAGTGTTCAATTACTAACATGCCATTCCATGACAGAAACAAACACTAATAATTCCATTCATCAAATGAAAATTACTTGTGTAATGTGCTGACAAGGAGAACGGCCAAACATAAGAAAAGAGTCCTTCAAAATCAAAAAGTCTTCAGGGTACTAAGGTGTTATCACAAATCGGGATGCGGAAATGTTCACCACAATGAGACAACCGTCAGAGGGTGGCAATAAGCAACATCAGCTTCCACACGCAAATGTGTCATAGATTTTCAAGGAGCCGAGAACAGTCAGTAGGTATAGATCAGTGACTGTGTTAGAAGACAGTCTCAGTCGGAGAACCGCACTGCAAGAAGGTAGACATGTGGCACAATGAAAAGTGATGATCACCTGTGAATTGGAAATGTGGTCCACATCACAGCCCATAGTGTGGAGGACCGACTGGATGGTGGCATTGTGGGAGTCGGTACCGTGCTTCACAACCTTGCCCATCCGGTCTAATTGGATTCGGTAGTCGTCCACCTTACTGACATCCAGTGCTAGTGCAGCGGCACTGACAACAATCGCGATCACGTCGGGTTTGATGAATGGATTCGCTGTTGATACTCGTAACTCCTCGGGGAATGTGTAGCTCAGATCGCTGGTCACACGGTTCTGCCGGACACAAAGCACATCGTGGGTGACCCAGCACGATTGGAGAATGTGAGCGCAGATTTCCGGTGGCCTGCATTTGCCACGGCAGAATGCTGAGTGGTCGCTTCGGACAGCACGAGCATGTCGGATTTCGGTTCGAGGAAGATCACATCGGAGCTGGATGGTTTGAATAACGATCCTTGAAGAAGTGTGGTCCGGGTTCCACAGCCAACTAATGAGGAGTGGAGAGTGGGAAACTTCCTGAACTCTACGACCGTCCAGCGTATGACGAGGCTTATCCATTCACGTCGCACAGGCCTCCTCCTCCTTCGTCACTGCCACACCATGAACACCTGCCGAGACGTTGATATCCATCACGTTAGGACCAAACAAATCATCTTTGACCAAGCTGCTCAGATATGAACATTTATTGGGGCGCAGTCTCTCCAATCGTGATTTGCGTTCGGTGGGAATAATGGGGACGCCCAGATCGCCCAAGCAAACTGGGGCGTAGATACTGTTGGTTATCGTGTCTCTGGGTGAGAAGGCGGAGCCATGGCTGACCGGGTTGCCGGATTGTACAGTCCATAGTTGTGGGCGTGTTTCGGTGGACTGTGATTAAAACGAGCAGATGAAATGTCGTCCATAGCTTTTGTGTTGTGCTTACGGTCGCCACAGATCACCATGAGTTTAGTCTTTTGCGTGTCGATATCAGTGCGGATTTTTTCAGAGCGCTAGCGACGGCTTTCAGCTTCTCGGGGGGCGGCGTCGGATTCTTTGCCAGGGTGATCTAACTGTTGGTGTACGCGAAACCGCTGATCAGTTGTCGTGGAACTGGTAACCAACTTTCGGTCGATATAGAGCCAACACTTCATGCATTGTCATGATGAATGTGAGTGGTGGCAGCGGGTTACGCTAGCGGACACTAGTGTGAGACCAGAGGCGGAAGCCTTCGAGAGTGGCGGAAGTGTTCCAATAGGAGTTAGCAACACAGTGTGGTGTATGCCAAGAAGGGCAGAAAACTGCAACTGCTTATTCAGCAGTGCTGGCCTATGAATAGTTTCAAGGGTTGTTGTGCTCTTGGAGAAAGGAAAGGGGTGCGATATTCCTACAGTGTAATCAGTAATCTACTGGGTAAGAGCTTCGTCTTGTAGCGTGAGTTTTAGTAGTTTGTTCGTTGTTCAGAGGACTTTTACTTTAAGTGTTAATTAAAGGCGGAATCAAAAGACGTGTGTCTCTTTGAGGGTCACCATCATGAAACAGTGCAATTCACCACTCGTAACTGATCGCAGCTGTTGTGTTCAAATGAAGTTTCTATTCAAACCTTTCAGACGATTTTTCTGTCAAGCATCCAGGAGGGCAAGTTCACATCTATTCCGCCTGCTCCGTGAGGTTTTCCGCGGTAGTAATGAGTGTGTGATTTTGAGGCAAAGTAGAAAATTTCGGGAGTCTAAACCCCTATTAGTTGACCTGCCTAAGTCCGTGGTGACCAAACAGTCAGTCAGCCAGCCTTTATGAATCGGATCCGAAGCGAATTCACTGAGCACTCAAAGAACAATATCTGCCGACGTTTTTACATTGGATAGATTTTTACAATTTTCATATTCATCTCTCTGTTTACTTAAAACCAGTAAACACACCAGATATATCAGAATTCCATATCTCAGTTCTAATTCGATCAAAAAAGATGAAAGCGAGAGAAGCACATCCGGTTAAGACGGTGATTATCGTACATATTAGGAGAGGTCGCCATCGATAGGAATTCCAGCGCAATACGTTAACTCTCTATTGTGGCTTAACTGTCGATGTGTAGAAGTGGATTTACGGGTTGAACATTTCGCTTCATACACACGGCAATGTTGAATTGTAGGTCTCTCTACAAGATTCACTGTAAAACACTGACAATTAATCTTAACCATACAACTTCCTTGAGCTTACTAGGCAGGACTTGACATGAAACATTGTAGAACTTCGGTTTCGTAGTTACATGAAAATATGTAGAGTGTGCATAAACTCACATGGAAGTTTGCGTTCAATTCTACCTTCGTCAGGATGGTTATCATGACTAAATCTTATATACATGATGACAAGCATAAAACGGCAAAGGTTTTCCGGTACACAAAAATCACTTTATGTCGAGCGGATTTCACTCCTGTGTCTTAAAGTTAAGGTTTCTATTGTCTATATAATTAAATGTTTTCTTTTGCAATACCACTGTTCTTAAACATCACCAATTACCTTTCAGTAATCGTGTCATGTACGATGAATTTTCGTTCAGAGTCCATATTCAGCTTAAGTTGATTCTAGGCAGTAGTTCAACACAAATAAACTAAACTATGATTCAAATATGATTCAGTCGACGGATCTACTAAAATCAAATCGATCTGACTTAATAAGTTCTTCACGTTGGCTACCCACCAGAGAATATTTACACCAATTGCTGTGCAAGTACAGTCAAATATGTGAGCGTTGCCATTAGCATGACTGAAATTTTGAAGATTGGTGGAATTTTACATTGTTTATGCACATTTGTCTACAAAATAGATGGTATTAACGTTGTATGGAGCAAGTGAATGAAAATGCGGGCAGAAAGTACTCATACCAGGAATCGTATGGAGCGTAAAAATGAGGACTATAATGAAACATTATTAAATTCTTACGTAGAGAGATAAGCATGGCTGAAATAGTAGTCCATACGAGTGACAAGTGTGCATTTCAACCGTCAGTAGCCTGTTTACACTGACAATTGAAATCATGAAAACAACTTCTAGTTTTTCTGGTTGGCCAGGTTGCTCGTAGACTCGGAATAGCGTTACGAATGTACACGTTCAGTTTTCGCCTAAGGAGTCGAAACATGGTGGCCCCTGACATGTTGACGGTACACAGAGGACTGACCCAGATAAAAAACCATCCTTGATATGAAACTGAATGAAGCTTAGCATATGCACTCACAAGATTTCTGACAAAGCCTCTGTGACAGACTACCAGTTTAAACTAAAAGTGCACACAGGTCACTCCTTGCACCAGCAACAACGATGATACCTAGAACTACTGGGAGCTGCTAGTTGATTTGCCACCAATTTAGCATACCTCTTCCGTTCTGGCAATTCTATCTGCAGATTATCTGTGTTTTTCCAGGGAGGGTACAACGATTGAAGCGGTGTCCGGAAAAATGAGCGTGTTCTGGGGGCATACGCACGCGCGATTGCTGGTTTATTTGGACTTAATTATGTTAGATTGGTAACGTTCATTTCTACACCTACATTACCCAGCCTATCACATGAATATGTTACGTCTATATCGGAACCTCTAAAGCGATACGTTTTTTTAATTCAGCCCCTCATCTGTTGCCCTATGGTGTATCGAAAGAAACTTTCTAACAGGGTGCACCAGAGCCAGATAACTGTCAGATGAACACTCAAAACGCTGATTAACAGTACTGTCACTCGTTAATGTTACGGTAACATTGAGCACCCATTTTTATTTGTCGACATTCCTCATTTTAACTGGTACGATATGCGCTTCATTGTGAATCAGGGTGTAAAGGTAGTGTTGAGCAAAAATTCTTAATTTTGTGCGTTTGCTATGGTCATCCATAATGATCGGTAACTGGTTGAACACCAATGCGCTGCTGCGACCTCTATCAATTAAATCGAATTATTGGTCAGTGATGAACTAATCGTGGGCACAACATGCATGCAGAGGCTAGCTGCCGCATACTTTGCAGCAGCGCGCATCGATCATCACATATGCGACCAGATGGACGGTCTATCTATGGTGCGCATGAGCGGAGAATAATTAACTGCTCTGTGTGTAAGTGAATTATATATAGTAAGTTGCCTGCTATAAAGCGCTCCTGTTCAGTGTGCTTATCTTTAAACAAAAGTCGGTGTGAAGTGATCGTTTGTGGTGTTGGTATACATGACATGTTAATTTTCTTACCATGAAAGCGATGTCCATGACAAGAGGGCATTACTGAATAATATCGAGGCATTTCTAGGTAACGTTTAAAGAACTGCCAATCGGTGGATCAAAAGGAGTCCCTGAGGGTGAAAATGATAATATTACTTACGCGCTGCTGTATAAATAAGTTGCCTTAAGCAGCCGTGTAGTAGGTCCCTGTCTTACCTTGATCTTTGCCAAATTTTTTACATGAAACTATAGGATAGCCTTCTAACAAAGTATTTTCCCCTCTGGGAGCTACTCTACACCATACAACATTCGTTAAATACTGCATTAAAGTTAGGGAACACGTTTCATTATTGATTAGATGCATGGATGTAGTACCACTTCTTTCATGTATGGATTGCCAAGATTGTACTTATGTTCTTGTGTATCCCTGGTAGAAGAGAACAATACGATTCCAGTATGTTGCACGTGGATTTACAATGTGTCGCTAGAGTGTAAAACGTTTCAGTATTGTGTACGCTTGAAACGACGGGTCATATAGGTCGTACTCAGATCGACTAGTGACACACAGAGTAAACAAGTATGCTGATCTTTGGAGGTAGTTTGGGTAGCTTGGACAAGGCCTGCAGGCATCCATGCATTGATCACACCGATAAAGGTCATCATACCTGTGGGCTAAATTATAATAGTTTCCTTTTGAAAGATTATCGTCGCACGCAACCGATAACCGAGCAGACGGCTGGTGATGATGACGAGAGCGTTGAAGCCTATCAGTGAGAAGAAAACACTAAAAATTGGTAATGCTCTTGGAATGGAACCAATTACATCCGATATTGGTGGCATACTGATAGTTCAAAAATAGTGAGCTACAATTAAGGACCATTTAGCTTTATCTCAAAGTGTCTCTGTTGGAACAGTCCGATGGAATCACACCCGGTCTGTTTTTCGTTATGAAAACGCGTATGACTATGCAAACAAAGGTTCTGTGCATTGACCTAATGTGTTGATATCGACTCTGCAAAACACAATTTACAGAGAAAGCACGTCAAGCTAGCGAGGCACGGAGTGCGCTGTGTTTTCATCTCCTAGATGGAGATCATAAACCAACAGTTTGACTGGAAAAAATTAGGTGCGAAGGTAAAATAATCAGAGGTGCGCAACGGAGTGCGGTTATCAAAAATGTTGTTTAGTACAGTAGCTACGTATGCCTCTTTGGGAAACAACTATACATTAGTAGCAGCCCCTCTTAGAGTGGTGCAATAGACCCGACGTTTAGTTCGTTACCTATTACCTGAAAACATTCTTTATCTATGTATTCTCTTAGCTGCCTGCCGTAATAAGAAACATGGCCAAAAAACTCTCTGAAGTGAATCGACATTTGAAGAGATATATCAGTAGGATCAAAGGCAAGGTTCACGCAAGTTTATTTTAGTAGACAAAATTGTTTGTCATGCGAGTCAGATTTTCAACATTACACCCATAAACCATAGTTTAATAAACGATGATCAGCATTCCACTTATCTGTGCATTGTATCGAATCAACGCAGTTTATGCCTCATTGAAAGGAAAAGCTCATACTGTCAATTAATTTGATCGATTTGTAAATGTGAACGCAGGTTGGAGGGCCACGTTCACCTGATTCACTCCATTGTTAAGAAAGAAGGGTATATGGATGACAACTCATTTGCTTCTGGCAAGTAGTAGGAGAATCTTGGTTAATATCAAGTGAACAGCATTCACAACTAATCACAGCCCCGGCACTCCCATAGACTTTGCAGCTGACCAGTTTTCAAAAGCGGCCGACTGAGTAGTCTACAAGAATGGGAGAGATTGCGATCAAGTGTGAGTATTGAACAATTCATCCTATTTATTCTTTTCCATCACAGACGTAGAAAAGTACTCCGGTAGCAAAAATCAATCAAATCTGTCAGTATTGGTCACAGGGGGGATCACACTAAGTCCCAAGGCAGAAAAACTGCTTGAAATTTTGCACGCAATGCAAAGAGCAATTACTGATTTACGTCACCTTTAGAAAATATGAGCGATTTAGGGTCCCCACAGAGCAACAACACGTTGAACGAGTTGACCAGGTCAACAACATGACCTGTGTCATAGTGTGTCCAATATTTATTGAAGTCGATTTTGAACACGCGTTTTCTGTGTCGTTACCCCTTGCAATATCACGTGCTGCGACCAGTAGGGCGTCAGTTCATGCGCTGACCGTCACATACATCGATCCATTCTGCCGACGCAGACGTCATCACAGCCGCAAGCTAGCTGGTAATTGGCGTGGTAAACAGACAACTACCGCTATGGTATAAAGTATCTATGTACGTGAAATCACATCAATAAGAAAGATTGTATCAGGCTTGTATTATACTAGAAACTCAATTAGGGAACATAGCAATTCGGTGATAAACGTCATGCGTGTACCACTGAACGGTAACCAATTAATTCTACGGGTATCACGGAAGCTAGATAGCTCCAGAAAATCCAAACAATATACGGCAGATGTTCCATGTTTTGTTCTAAAGATACCTGTGGGTGAAACAACTTCCCTGAGTTTACCTTTGAGATGAGTTAACAAACTGACTGAAACGAAGTGACGGGTCACAACAAATGACCAGCCAATCAAAGTGTGACATTGTCGCTAATGTTATTCTTCTCTAAAAGGTTGGCTTTAAAAATTTAAGGGTGTCGTCTGCTACCCAGATTCTATTGTTCACATGTTTCCACGCACTAGTCCTGTACGAAACGCAAGGTAAGCCAACGGAATAGAAAACCCACAGTGTGTAGTCAACAATTCTGTGGACTACTGATGAGTAGTCGGGGATTTGGTTTATTTTCAAGTTGACCATCACTCACGTTTGATCGCTCATACACGGTGAGCTGTAAAATATTATCGCGCACTGGAGTGTCCCAATTTTCGATGAGTATAACTGTTTGATGCAGAACCTAACAGACAACATTTATTGAAGATACTTCACTCAGATTCCACGATGTACTTCGCTTGTAACCTTGTTCTCGTTGACCATTTCACAAAAAGCTCCGCTGGCTGTCACATAGGAAAAGCTTGCAAAAATAGCTGGTGTGAATTCTCTGAACGCGGAAACGTGGGCCGCGGGGCCAATCCAATCTTTACTCTACAGCAGCGATTCATCGGCGCTTCATATATTAACCCGAGGCGCAACATGGCATCATTAGTGATACAAGAATCAACGAGTCCACGATTCTGAGGGCTGTCCACGGTTCTACAAACACGCTGATTTTAAGGTTCATAGCATAACTAGATGACGTTTGAAGCCGTTCGGCGAAAATATTCTACAGATCCGTCTTGACAGGAAAACAAGCACGCGCTTACTGGCATCAGAGACGAATCTTGTGGTTCCGAGTTAGAAATATCAGAGGCAGATGCATGATTCTGTGACTGTAAATACCGCTGTCGTGGGGTACCGATTTCTGGGTAAGCAGATAGACAAAATCAACCCTAATGTAATCAGCTACAGATTGCGGATTAGGGCAAGGTCTTCCACTTGAGGGCTAACTGCGAAATGAAAGGGTTCATTTGGCAAGTAAGCATTTGCGGAAGATGAGCAAAAGTACTGCCACTGGGTGGTGAACTCACGGTTTTTAATTGGTTTTTAATGCCAAATGGCATACGAGCCTTTTGATTGTACATCAGTATGTCGTAGGTTGTTGCACCATAATAGATTTTCAGCTGCCCTAACGGAAGCACAGGGGTTCCCGGACAACACGTCCGTCTGGTACGCTGTCCATACAGGTTAAGTTCTCCGCCGACGAGGGTCTCCCAGTCATCATGGGAATCGCTGGCTTCAGCGGGTGCGTAAGCTGCTCCAGACACTTTGAATGACTGGACGTCATTCGAATGGTGGTAGAAGCACTTTGGTCACTGGCCCTTGCCAAACGGGAACGATTGTCACAACTGCCTCACTGGTCTTCGACGCCTCGGCTAGATAAGTCTACCAAACCCGAATCGCCTTCCTTGGTGAATCCTCTAACTACTGTGTGCCTTCTCTCACAACCTCACACTGGGCGCACCAGACACTCTAAATGGGTGAACTTCATTCAAGAGGCGTATGAGCCGAGACATTACTGACCACAAGTCCTCGGTGGATTGCGAACTTCATGCCCTGTGAACAGGGTGGCTGTTTAACCAAAAACTCTTGGTAGGGTTCCTCAAGTCAACCCTTTCGTACCCCAAAATTATAAACTTATGAGCCGATATTATTTATGCATTTTGTCGTCTATTGTTTTCTTAACTCTTTGGCTAAAGTATCGGTGACCGGCTTTGCTTCCATTTCAAATTCTGCTGTATCAAACAAATCAGTAACGTTTTTCACTTTTTGATGAATAACCCGTTTCTCAGTAACCCCATATGTCGTTTTCGCATACAAACCAGAGACTTATCTCATTCGCTATTCGAGACGGAATTTGTAATCGGAACGGTAATGTGTAAATAGGTGGTATAATTACCCGACCAGCACAAAACTTTGCTTGCTCCTCGAACACCATTTGAGTTTGTCCTCTTCAATATTTGGACAATTATGCAAGTATGTGAGCAGGTACCTCTTGCGCGTACTTTGGAAAGCCTCGCCATCGCTGCTGTCTTGCTGAAACACGGCCTTAGGATTCTAGCTCAGTACTGTAATTTCACTCTCTGTAGACCACTATACCATATGCGTACAATGTACGTGTACTATGCGGCAAAAGCCACTGGTTAAGCCTTTGCTAGACTTGTCCTAAAAGTATTCGTCTGTATTGCTGTAAGACTCAAAAGTGCAGTTAGAGCATCAAAAGGCGCTCATGGCAAAGTCTGTCTATTGTTTACGGCATGTGCATCTACAGACAGTAATGTGACGCAATCAAAGTATGTTTTAATCCCCGGTCCACCAGCCTACTAAGCGACTTTGCAACACGTTGGACACACCGCACGCAGTGCATAAGCATGGTACTAGCGCTTCTTCAGCTTCAATTGCTGAGTCTCCGTGAGACTCCTTGAACTTCAATGCTCGCCGGATTATCCCATCCAACAGTGACCATCTCTCGGAGCGCAAAAATACTTGCTTGGAAATCCGGAAGCAACTATGAGGGAACCACGAATCCTGGCAGACATAAGGTGCGACCAAGATAGAGCAGCTTGTTGTTAACGGGAACTCTTAAGAACGTTTCGATCTCATCCAAGCAACGGATAGCAGAGAGCCAAATGTGAGAGCCGGGTAGTCTCCAGTGTCAATGGTGAGCTTATTCGTACCGTGCACCGGCGCCTAAGACATTGAGCTTAACATTTCCAAGAGAAGCAACAAACTTTTTCATCTTCTAACTGATTTACAGGTAACCGTCCCGAATCCACATGCTTTGTATTGAACTCCGTAGTGGTCTCCGCCAAATTCACATTACAGGCCACATAAATATGAATCATTTCAACACGCTGTCCAGTCGTCAGATTACTGACATTCCATTCTCATACTTGTACTGCTAGAGTATGATCTGGATCCAACATGATACTTCGTCCACATCAAGCTGCCTCTGGCCACCGCCTGGCAAACTGAACAGAGAAAAGAGTGTGATTCAACAAGATTCAACATAAGGAAACCAAGTCGGTCAGGCAGATCGATAGACAGACAGAGAGACAAATAGACAGAATGAACTACTAGTCATCCCATGGCCCGCATGTCCGAACTGCCTTCGATAAAAAAAAAATTGTCCGTTCCAAACCGTAATCAGCCGTACCATTAGCTATCGACCTATCGTTTACTGATTCATAAGTTTGCTTCGTTCACCAGTGCAGATTTTTTAGCGTTCAGCATCTGATGAAAACATTATCGTCATTGTACAAACCGCTAAGGAAATGGCATATTTTTACTTCACCTATTGGCACTCACTGGTGCACACTGGTTTGACGTTGGCTCTCAAGCTCTGAGGCGCGTGTGTAACCAGCCAGGCATTATCGATCACGGACGGTGGTGGCAACCCACTGTGACAGTAGGGCCGAACGACTCCACTGGGTGTGGGCCTATACCTTCCTTCGCAAGCAGTTAATGTGTTTCTAGTCTCAGTGCTGTGTTGTGTCCGTACCATCATGCACCTAGGATAGCAGGCTTCGTACTGATATGTTCGCCGAGCTTGGCATTTAGGTTGCAAACGGTTCATCACCAAGCGAGGTGACACCATCAGTGCGTGAGTGTTTCAGCGTATAATTTTGGATGTGGCGTTTGGTGAAGTTGGATCGATGCCTGCTCTTATACAGCAGAGTGGGTTGACCTACTGGTCTGAATTCTGGTTGGTCGCTTTCTGTCGTGTTTGGCCTGACCCACCATTGGCTGATTTTGTCGTAATTGAGCTTTGACCTGATGTCCGATTGGTTGTTCCCTGGAGTCCTTGAGCTGGAGTCTGATCGGCTGCTCTCTGTCGTTTGGGCTTACCGGTATTTGGGATTGATGACGTTTATGTCTCCTCAAATCCTTGATTCGCATTGGTTCGTAGATTTTGTCTAGTTCAATGTGTTTGTTTATTGAACCGGTTGATGAGTACTCAGCTTCGAGAAATTCTCTTGCATGTTTGGTATTTGCCTGAGTAAGGGTTTCTGCGGTGTTCAAGTTGAAGGCATGTCCAGTTTCATCCTCGTGGGTGGAGATCAGGGAAAATTGATCGTGCCTCTTGATAGCCAGTTCGTGTTCATGTAATCGTGCTGGTAATTTCCGTCCGGTTTGGCTGACGTAGTGTTGTCTACAGTGATTGCATTGGATTTTGTAAATGACGGTACTTCTGTCGGCGGGTTTGGATTGTTCTTTTGGTTTTGATAGTATCCTTCGTAATGTTGCTGTTGGCTTGTGCGCTTGGGTGATGCCGTGTGTTCTCAGTAGTCTTGCGGTCATTTCTGGTACGGTTTTGATGTATGGTAGTGCATTTCGTTTTGTTGGTGGCTCAGCAGTGTTGGACTCTGTTTTTTTT
>QNGE01001253.1:92693-108987 GCA_008508345.1 Paragonimus westermani | reverse complement strand
CAGAAATGACCGCAAGACTACTGAGAACACACGGCATCACCCAAGCGCACAAGCCAACAGCAACATTACGAAGGATACTATCAAAACCAAAAGAACAATCCAAACCCGCCGACAGAAGTACCGTCATTTACAAAATCCAATGCAATCACTGTAGACAACACTACGTCAGCCAAACCGGACGGAAATTACCAGCACGATTACATGAACACGAACTGGCTATCAAGAGGCACGATCAATTTTCCCTGATCTCCACCCACGAGGATGAAACTGGACATGCCTTCAACTTGAACACCGCAGAAACCCTTACTCAGGCAAATACCAAACATGCAAGAGAATTTCTCGAAGCTGAGTACTCATCAACCGGTTCAATAAACAAACACATTGAACTAGACAAAATCTACGAACCAATGCGAATCAAGGATTTGAGGAGACATAAACGTCATCAATCCCAAATACCGGTAAGCCCAAACGACAGAGAGCAGCCGATCAGACTCCAGCTCAAGGACTCCAGGGAACAACCAATCGGACATCAGGTCAAAGCTCAATTACGACAAAATCAGCCAATGGTGGGTCAGGCCAAACACGACAGAAAGCGACCAACCAGAATTCAGACCAGTAGGTCAACCCACTCTGCTGTATAAGAGCAGGCATCGATCCAACTTCACCAAACGCCACATCCAAAATTATACGCTGAAACACTCACGCACTGATGGTGTCACCTCGCTTGGTGATGAAACGTTTGCAACCTAAATGCCAAGCTCGGCGAACATATCAATACCAAAACCATCAACTCGAGCCTCGTACAACACCACCACTATTCCCTACCATCAGTTATCACGCTTGTTCGACGGTCTGGCCTCTGGTGAGAATAGATAACATTGTATATCCGTATGTGTCGTACAGGCTCTAGCCATGAATGTTACTTGGGTAGGCCATTGTTTCGGAACCCGGATTGTATAGTGACTACATCCTGTACCTACCGTAGATTTATTACATGTTCCTATGCGTGTACTTTTTTATTCAGTTTTCGGAAGCGAAATTCTGACCCATTAATTCACGCGCCACAGGCTACCTGATCTTTAAGGTGTTAAGCTATCCGTGGTTAAAGTGCCAAGGTCGGTAGAACCGCCGTGGGTCACAGAGGCTAGTTTTGTGGCACGCATAGGGTGGAACCCGAAATGTTAACCAGATTACTGAACTTTGTTCATCTGTAGGCACGTAACCAATCAGCCTGTTAAATTCAATTTAAAAACATTTGGACAGCATTTTTCAAACGGCTGTTCATGCGGAATCACAAGGCTTAGGCATGCAAACCTTACCACCCACTCCTTTTATACGCACATGATATCCAGCTGTCAAAATGTGCGCATTTGGTATCACGTCAGTTTTCAGAGAGTGGAGGAAGCATGTTTGTGCTTAATCGTTTATTGAAATTACCATAGGTCCAATGTGTCACGATTTCTGCGGGTGTAACTTTTTCTTGTCACATGACCAGAGATTAAGTGCATGATTGAAGATAGTCAGCAACTTTGCACTTGCAGTCCGTGATCGACTGTTATGGTTATGCGAACTATCTTGGAAAGCTCACGATGATGTATATGGACAATGTTAGGCTGGATGATAACTGATTTATTTGCCTTATCAGGTGAACCATTAACTGCTTTAATTTTCACTTCAGTCGGGAGAATAGGTGGCAGGAGAAAGAAAGTGACCTGGAAGGATCTTCGTGCCACCCTGAAATTCCATCTGTTTTAGGGGTCACAAAGCAAAACGAGTTATTCAATCCAATGGCACGGTTATCCCTCCTTAAAAAGGACGAACGCTAGACCGTGGAAATCAGTTCACTGATTGGAAGGATTCTGTCCAAGGGAACACCGGTTACTCTGTGCACCAAGTAATATAAGTTGTCGTTTAAACAGGATTAACTGATTTGGCAAGTCGAGTCGACATTACCAGTGTAATCTTTTCTGAGGTGTTGTAAGGTCTTTTCTAACTCAGACACGACTTTCCAGACGTTCTAATGACTTGTGTCCAGCATGACAGTTTATTTCGTTTGTTTGTCCTAGCTGGTCGGAAAAATCCGTTCGAATATGCGAGTATGTATGATTGGTACTACATGCTTATTGACGCTGTCAATTCAAAAAGTCGATTGCCAATATTTTAAGCAAGATGAAAAAGGGAACCAGAAGCGACGACCGTATACGGCAGTTGTGGTATCAAGACGAATTAGGTTATGTGGGTGCCAGCAATCGAATGAGAAAATACGGTTGAGATAGAGTTAAAAACCTACAAGTGTCCGATCGTAAATCTGGAATCCACTTTGAGTGACACAACTGTTCAGTCACCACTGAATCTGACTCAGGAACACATGAATTGTATTACTTCATCTTCAACTCTAACAGCTGACACCTACTACAACCTGTAGATTTGCACGGCAACGAAGATGATGATATCCCTGATCCCCGATCGAATGGTGATGTGTGGTTCGTTAAAAGTTGCGTACTATAACACAAAGAGTACAGCGTTCGCAACGTAAAAGGTTCTTAATGACCGCAGTAATCGGTTATCTTTTTCTAAGTGAGGAGGTAACATATCTTAGCATACGGCCGGACTACTGCATGTCTTCCACACTGAGTTTCTTGATATCACCCTTGCTTGACTGGGCATCATTTTTACGCGGGCCGATGTCCATACAACATAATCTAAATGTTCCCTGGCAGTGGTTGACAAGAATTTTCACAGTCGTCTAAACTGGGTGGTTCCTCCTGGAAAAGTTAGAGAACAATGGGAACATACATGATATTGAAGTCAAAACACAGTGTGAGGTGATACACTTAGAGACTTTCTACCTAATTCAGGGCAGTGAATGGTGATTGTGCAAATTCGCAGTATGACTTTATTAACTAAAATTAAAGGTGCTTTTTCTTCCTGGGTCACATCTTCTGTGCATCTCCCGCGCAGCGTCCGGTTACGGTGGTCCTTCGGTACTTGCTAACTCAACTCATTAAGAATGCCTGTTAGTTTAATCACTTGCACATTTTCAAGAATTCATTGCCGGGTATATGTGTCCATTTTGAGGTGTACTGCTCTAGCATGAATCACTTGGTTTAGATAACTCTAAAGACTTAGGCAGGGCTGGATCAGAGGAACCCCTGGGGAAAATTAAACTGATATCGGGTCACAAGAGGGTGAGGTTAAGACGGTGAATGCTTCATTGATACGAAGTAATATGTGCAACATGCAGGCCAGCCGACTCTACTCTGGATGCCCGTAACTTCGCGGACCAACCTTCGGGCAACGTGGACGCACCAGGGGACAGCGCTCTTCCGAAGTAGGGGTTCGAGCAACAGTTCTGAAAAGAGAAACAATACGAACAAACATGAGCCGAAGGCCCAGTAAGCCATGCACACGACTTACACAAACGTAAGCTAAAACGGCACCGACAACACAGCAGCACGCCCCGTCACACAACTCAAATTCAATTCGTGCGCGCTCGCTGGTTTCGGCTGCGCGTGCACACAAAAACGAAATGCTGGATTTGGCTCTGCTCGGTACTGTGTAAAAATGAATTGCTTCCAGGTTACCATTATAAGTGCGACTCAAATTCACTGTAATTTCAAGGGAGTTCAAAATCTCTGGAGTTCATAGGCGTTTACAAGGAGGTAAGGATTAGCTGATCGTGTTTTCTTGTTTGTGCGTTTGTCCAGGAATAAACTATGGCAGTGCTTAAGCATTGAGACAGCATTCTGATGTAGGTGACACACACGTGGACGGAGAGGGAAGACAAGCTTTAAGACAAACCGAGATGGTCAATAAAACAGTGGCTCCGGTTAACCCTCACGGGTGTGCCAATCGGTAGAATTTTGAATACGTCAACTAAGTAAGTGGTGGTTACAGAACGTTCTGGGGCTAACAGAACATGAGTTAGTAGAAATTCCCTTGACAAAATGCCCTGACCAGTTGAAGCTCACGTTTTAGTGAATGATTCCCTAGTAGCTCTCTGATGATTAAGCGTAAAACATCTGCTAGTCTGAGATAAATTTTGAACTTTGGGTATAAATCTTCTCTCAGTTGCCTGAAGTTTAATTAGAGAAAACTTCCGTTTCTTGCCTTTCTGAATTAAGACATACTCTTAACTCCATGGTTTCCTTAGTAGACAGTCTCTCGGCATTTTGGAAAACAGCCAAGCGTTGCTTATTTCCTACACGTTTGTTTCCATACGAGTACTTAGAGTGGAGTTGTACATTGTAAAGAGTTTTGCAGGATGGAAGCGTTAACCTATTCGTACTAGAAGGTGCAACTTCATTTGGACTTTCCTTCTCATGACTGTACAATTTGTAGTCAGACCACAGTCAAGTGTCGTTATTGTGTCAGGTGTTTTTGGGTTTCTGCTGGCCATTAGCTTGTTGTTGCACAGGTGATAACTAGCGAGTGTCGATTAAGAATGCGTATGACTGTGCAGCTGGAAGTCTTGATTGGTGGGTGACTATCTCTGGACCATTAGGTAAATGCAGAGTTAAGCATATTTGCAATGTATTGACACCCTGCCGACTTTGTTTAACTCGTTATATATCTGTGTGTGGCTTGGAATTGCCTGGTAACCCGAAGGCAATTATACTGAACGAACAGCGAGATATCAAGGTTTGTTGATAGTATGTCACATACAGAAGGGCATCGATCCTGAGTACAAGAACCAATCGGGTCTAGTTGAGTAAACAGCCAATCTGGCACTAAATATTTTCCAACAGTCTGTTCACTATGTATTCGCCTAAGTGACAGAGAACATTGCTGGCGATCAACAACAAATAGGGCGAATAACAGGACATACACGAGTACTATTGCGGACTGGCAATGTACGATGCCAACATGTGCAGTTCCTATTCACTCTTCTTTTTCTACATCGGTTTGCTTTTCCATCACTTTCCTAATCCACTAAACTCGTTTAATTCTCTGATCTGCACGAGGATGGGAGCACCTATGAAGAAGGAAGGCGAGCATTGAGATGTCAGTAAGCTTAGTATTCTCTGCAATCAATATCACAAAGCATTTGGGTAGATGGTACATCAAAAGACAAACGTGTGAATCTCCTAATTCATACACGTGTAAAGGCATGTTGGAGTGTACTGTGTACACATGAATTCGTGCGTCGCCCATTGGGTTCATGTTGCCTTTTCACCCACCATGACACATACACAACAATAACAGACCAAAGCATAGGCGATTCCAGACCCCGATAATTTTCGTTTTCATCCTCTAATAGCAGCAAGTGGCACAACAACATCATTTGACTACATAATTCACTGTCCGCACCCTGCGGAGTAAGTAGGGAATTCAGAGCAAGTATAAGGTAATCGATAGAGAGTCAAAGGTAGAGCACAAATACTAGCTTGCAGATATACAATGCTTCAGTCTGTGAGTTTGGAATACACGAAGTTGAATTGTGGTAAGTGACCAGCATTACTTCAAGAAAAGCAGTCATTTCATAGCGCAAAACCACGGTAAATGAGGCAAACTGTGTTGTCCTGGTAAGAGTGAGCACGTAGACAGCGTGTGTTCTTGTCCGTGCGACTACCCGTTTGCATGATCAAACATTCATTTCAAACCAGTGAGCCCATAACTTTGGTCCTGTCTAAGTCTGATTGGATTGGGTCACGTGACATGGTTTTTAACCTGCCTATATTTGTGTGCTGGTGTCGTACATTCTACCAGGCCACTGCGCAGTCGCTCCTGTTAGCCGTCACTGTTGGTGTTCACTATAAATCTGACCTTCTTGCTGCAACATACGACTGCTACTTAACTGAATCCGAGTGCTGTATGCCCAACACATCATCTCCCACATGACGACAAACTAGTTTAACCTTCACCGTCCCACAGAACTACAGGATGGATGTTCCCCGCTGCACTTAAAAGGAGCTGATGGTTGTTTATCAGGTGAACTCCGGTAACCTTGAACGTACGGTACGAAAGAAATCAACGCAGTTCAACTGTCATGCTGCAGTATTGGAGGTGTCGAATTCAGGTACAGCTCAGCAGTAGGGGTGTGTTGCAGTAAACAGGACAAATTGACGGGAAATACTGTTCCATGAGACGCCCGACGATGCGTTGTAGCACGTAAATTGTCCAGTCAGGATGGTTACTTGATCCAATCAGATCAGACTTAGACGAAAACAAGGCTACGGACGCGCTGGCGTGTTCTGGATGGTGAGTCATACAAACAGGCTTGTGCAAACAGGCGCACAAGTTGTCCACTTACACACGGTTGGCGGCATCCGATTCAGATTAGCCTGTCACAGTGGTCAAAACCAAAGGATGCCCATGCTTAACTATCACCGCAAATGGCTTGCGTCACACCGCTTGCGGTTCCACCTACACACCACATATCCAGTGTAAACCCGAAGAAGTGAGACCTGTAGGTGTGCTAGTGGGGCCTCTGTGTCCAGCCGGCCAATGCTGGTTAGCCAAGTTGATCGGCTAACAGGGAAAGGAAACCTTTATCTCTCGGAGAGTAAACAGAAGGAGACTGCAATGACGAGCTCTAAGCTAAGAAGGAAGAATTGTGAAGTATATTACAAGAAGCATTTAAGTATAGGAGTGCAAGTTAGTACATACCATAGAAGATGAAGATGGAAAACAAGATTCATATTGAAATACGAAAAGTCAGGTCATTTATCATACAGTATACCGACAAAGCTGAAGAAATGAATGGGAAGGAGATTGCAGACGCCGGAAGTTCTGAAAAGAGGAGCGGATTAATTGCCAAACGACCAGGCTCTCGGCCGATACAATCACCAGCAGAAGCACAATGGATATACTGATGATTTACCCGGCCTAAGCCTAACGTACTCGTCGCCTCTTCGCCGACGGTGTACTATGAGTACGTTGGTGACTTATTAATCCCGAACGGCCAGCGCATTCGAGGCTGCACACATCGCAGCGCCATATAGTCACGTCACTGCGATCTACGGCGCCAATGGTTTCTTTGCGTACCGCGCGCTTCCGTTCTCGGCCGCGCAACAACTGTTCGGTGAACTTTCGGGCGCCCACCTGGACCGTATTCCTCCAGGCCATCCGGTTCAACGCTAAGTCTTCCTAACATCTAAAATCAATGTTACAACGTGAAAGACTTGCCTGCACAACATCGTGGTATCTCCGCTTTTAACCACCTGATTTCAGTTGTCCATAGAGCAGCTGCTTCGGAATACGGTCATCGCCGATTCGTTGGGCGTAACCTAGTCAACGAAGCTGACTCATTATTAGCAGGACTTACATTTTGTTTACGTCCGCTGGTCACAGTACCTCAGTGTTCGGAACCATGTCCGACCACCGAATATTCAAGATGCGCCTCAGACACCGCACATGGAATCGGCTCAGATAGCTCACGTTTCACTGATACAATGTCCACGTCTCCCTGCCATACAGCAGTATAGACAGCACCATTGAGCGGTAAACACACAGCTTCGTGGCCATCTTCAGGCTATGATTCCTCGTACACACACACACACACTTTACAAGGCACAACAGAAAGTTCAGTAGTTCCTGCTTCCGCCAAATACTTTGCAACAAGACCATACGCATACGGTTTTACTTAGGTTCGAACCAGAAGTCAATTAGTCCTTAAACGGACATCCCAGTTCGCTCAAGGTTCAGTCAAAGTGGCTAAAGGAACATGATTATCACATAGCATTCCGTTGGTTCACTTCCATTTAGTTCTCGTGCAGAGTTAACTTGTAACGGATAGAATACCTAATGTAAAGCTTCGCTGTAACTGTAGAAGATGCAGCTTATATGCATACTGCTGACCAAACGGAAAGATGAAGTATCACTGCCGCTGAATTGATATTTGGAGGCTTTTCTGGATCGAAATGGTCATCTAGAGTGGTTTGTCGGCAAAACTGTGGAATTTCCTAACAGGAAAAATGACGCATCGTGAAAGTTACACTTACCGGAATTTGATAGACCTTAGAAAGTTTCCACCAACGAATGGTTTCCCGATAAGCTGGTGTCAATCCAACTCCACTCTTTTTCAGTGGAAACGGATAAATGATCATTCTCTGGCCTCCTTTAGCGTATATTACTTCATCTAAGTTTGCGAATCAGTATGACTGTAGGGATGAACGGAACGCCAATGAAAGGAGACTCGCTTATGAATTATGCGACTTGAACACTGATGATCAAAACTGTTTCGCCACACTGGGTGCTTTCTTATTAAAACTTATTGTTACGTTACTTGAAGTAAAACGTCTAAACTCACAGATACATCACATCAAGATACTGTTACGCTATTTCTCTTTGAGGAATGTGTCGATAGCATGACTTTCCTACTAGTCGTCACTTGTGGAAGGTTCCTAGAACACAGGTAAAATTACTAACTATAGGAGAAACATAGATACTACACTTGTTTCGACAGGACGTCTAAGTACGGTTTTTACTTTATTTAAAGCTGGAAGTTGAACATATATTCTTATTCATTCATCCTCTACGTTTCTCAAGTTAGTCGAAACGACACCTACCGAACATTGTTAACAAATTGTCCAAAGTTACACATCTATGTCAATTCCTTGAAATCTTTTAAAATTACCCGCTATGAGTTGTGTGATGTCACACTAGTTTTACTTTTTCCATTTAATGGAATATTTTTACCGAAATACTTTATCATAATACACCAGTTGTTCAGATCTCCTTCATTTTCATACGCACTACTCTGTTCTATCTTACCCGTACTGTTTTCACTCATTTCGGCACCTATGATCACTTTACTCTTTGATCCATCTCATAAACTTGACGACATTTTTTGTAAGTGTGTACATCATTGTAACAGTGGAAAATCCTTTAAGTTGTTGTTTTCGCATACTTCAGCTCAAATGACATCAGGTCATCTCCAGTTCACGCGTTACCTCGAAAACAACAAAAACGCGTGCTGAAAAGTCAAAGTTAAAACATTGTTTCTACACATATATACACCCGAATATATATACGTATATATCCGTTTTGATACTGTAAACTATTTGCTCATCAAATGTACTGGTCTTGAATACTTGGTGTATGCACTACGTTCAATGTCATAATATCCACTCAAATGGAGTTATTAAGTCGACTGAATTTGTTGTCCTTGAGTATTTTCATGTGTGTGGAGGCCCCATCCAGCCTGACTCACTAATAAGCGTCAAACACTATTCGGTATAACAACAGATGGACATCAGTGCGACACTTGAGTCAGACCAATTCGAAAATATTTCTAGTTAGTTTCGCTCATTTTGAAGAGTTAACGTTATTCACTAGAAAACAGACGGGAGCCGGATTTGACTGACAGCTGAACTTTTCACAAGCACCTGCTACAACACAATCCAAAAACACTACGTTGAGGTTTATAGCTTTCGTGAAAAACCACCTACTATATCAGTAAACCCAGAATTACTGCACAAGACGCGTCGTGTTCGTAAATTAACTGTGTAAAATCACTAAATCCACTCGCTACTTTGCATTGATTAACGTCCACCCGTGCGCGTCCAATCGCGTTGAGCTCCGTTCCATTTCCACTATCAAGGTTTTTCATCTTCTGCATCACAGCCACTTCGCCGTTGAAACTATCAGTACACTGGGAAAGTGTTAGTTTTTCCACCCTCAGCGGTCTCTTTGTCATTACGGTGTCCTGAGCGCCAAGAATCATTCGATCAGTTTTGAGACTGTCCTTCCTGTACCTACAAAAACCACCAGTTCTAGCCAGCTTCTTCAGCGCTGTCAAATATTAGTCGATAGGTTTTCAATAATGATGGTTCGTTTGAATGAGACAAAAATCTCTGAATTTCTTCTCTTGATCGAGACAGTATTATTCGAATTTAATGGTTAACGTACCGAGATCGTTCGATGCTGCATTGTCAGCAAGAGTCAGATTCATCAAGATCTGTCCGCTCCCGTCAGCAACATAATGTCAAAACATTAACTGTTTTTTCCTTCTGTAACTCAGACAAATTGCTCAGCATAGCAGTAATCGAACTTCTATCTCTATATCTATCATGCTTCTGACAACTGGCTACTGTCCGTCATTTCTAACTCCTCAGGAGGAATGTTAGCAATTGCACCTGTTGAATTGCTTTGTAACATGTACGCGGGTCTCATTGTGTTCGCTGACACCATGCCACGTTCTGAGTTATTGAGTCGAGAAAATCAGAACAACACTAGTCTGAGTGGTACTAAGCAATTTCAACTCACTAGGAAAAACAGCACCATCGTCGCAGAGGAACAGTGCTTACGGGTGTCAGTGGGCAGCAAGCGTTCTTGCATCGTGAGTGGCCAGTTCGTTGCTAAGTTCTACTAATTTGACTACAACAAATCAATTGTTTAAACCTGACACACTCAAACAACCTGTTTCGATCTCCACTGTCCACAAGCAACTTCGGTACAGAGCTGATCGTCGTTTTTGATTGATTGGCGCCGATCGACCACAGTTTCGTCTACAGTAGCTTGTGCTTGAATCCGGATTAGCTAGACATTTTTTAACCAGGAAACCGTTCCAATCCAATCCTATTACACCAAGACTTGAAAAACTACCACGAAATGGAAAACATTAACACTTTCTACTTGCCTGATCTAGATTAGCATCGTGCTTACGAGCCGTCTATTATTGAGGAGGATTTCTTGGAAGCCGTCTCTCCTACTACAGTAAGTAGTTGACTAATTTGATATTTTTAATCGGCACACATTCCACCAAACAGTCTGATTAATGGTCCCTGGCATCAGTTTCAAAATCCCAGAACCCACTACATACCAAGTTAGCTTTTTGAACCTATATTGAGAGGAAATTGATGTTCAGTAGCATCTTCCGACAAGCGTTGAAGCTTTGTCTCGATAAAAAGATTTCACCGCGGGCTTGTTAGCAAGACGAGCTATATAAAAGTTAATCTCCTACCAAACCTTAGTCACACCACTGGAAAATATCCGTGATTACTCGGACTGTTGAACACCTATATGAGGTTGTCTGAAGAATAAGCTGAATATATTTAGCTGCTTTCAGACATGACAGACGCACGAGTTTTGTTCTCCACCTGCTCCATCCGTTTGGTAACATTCGTCTAGTCTCCGCTTTGGGATGTATACCTGTCAGCGCACCAACACTTGAAGTGACGATGTGAAACAGATCATCGTGGCAAAAATGTGACACATATATACTGACTAGATCTTTGCCGCCGGTTTTTACCGGCCTTAGAGTGTGCTTTCTTGTTGTCAACCATATATTGTCTGCTCGAATTAGGGACCCTAAGTCATCGATGATGGGTAACTACCGTAATTCAAGTCGAGTTGACAACTAGGTTGATCGATCCCACTGGCAACTTGTGGGGTAGCCAAGCATGTGCTTTCGTACGCCGAAGCACTTCATTCGTATGCGTGGCCCACATGATCAACTCACGTGTCCCCTAATGGCTGGCTTTATAGAAAATATCAGGCTCTGTTAAACAAGGCGTGTAATCACGTATACAATCTGATATTCTGCTCTGACTTCAGGGCAATTTCAATTGATGTATAGCTCTTCTTACGAGCCATCTCATTTAGGTTATATTGAAAATTTAATTTAATTTCGCGTGCATTATTAAAACGGTAGATAAAGTTCCAACTTTAGATGTTACCCGGACTAACAGAAACATCAAACGCATTGTAATGACTGTTGTTTCAGCCCTGTAGGACTCTCTACAGCACTAACTGGCAGTAAACAATCGGAACTCGAAGGAAGAGTTCAAATTGCTTCTAGATAGTGCAATCTCAGATTGACAGTCTTAAACTGGATACGACCATGAAGGCAGGAAACAAAGTTTTCAATAGTTTAATGTGCTCATCTCTAGACATGAAATGTATCACCAACGCATGTCTGTATGTGGACTCATAATTTGGAGATATTTGACTGCGTGATATGGAAACGGCAATCCATTGCGCTACAAGTCGAAGTCCTTACCCTCTAGTCTACTAGTTTTATGTTTGCTGCTTGCGACGAACGTAATTCAACGACCGGTCACTATAGAATTTGCAAGTATCCCTGGTTATACGCTGGCAACGGTAGATCTTTTGGTTAGGACCGAAGTGCACGATCAAATCGTTTTATGCACATTATAATAGCAATTAACAGAATTACAAAACTTACTGCAGAATAAATTGTGTGCACAGAAATTATCATCTTATACATCAGGAGAGCAAGCAATAAATTACAGCGATGCAGAGATAAACAAGTCGGAAGGCATCATGGCGATGAGGGACGCACTGTAAGGAAAAACACATTGATTGCGCTGGCATACCCACGCATATACGAAGTGGTGGGGTGAGTAGTGTGTTGATGTTCCGTCCGGCGAGTGGGCGCTCGAGCCCGGGACTGTTGGGAGCCACTTTCGTGTCGGATTTACGATAACTCCATTGCCAGTCTGCATCCATTTCATCGGAGTGGCTGAGAACCTATCTCATGGACTACATCTTTGTTTAAAAGGTAGAAAACGGGGTGTTTAAACAATTCAGAACGTCATACTTTGGTAATTCCCTAAACCTAAATATATACAAATGTCAGATAAAAGTATCCACGTCCTGGTTACAACTGGAACATTTCCAACCTGCAACTCACTTACCCGCAATCCAATGGGGAATTCATTGCGGGTCGTGGGTTTCAGTAAGACTGTTTACTACCGAATATAGGACGAACACTCAGCTTTGTTCTAATGCAAGGAAAGTAACACTGAATAATTACGGTGGACCTATTTTACCCAAACAAGTTTGTTTATGTGCTTACCATGTAGTATCACAGCAGTTAGATTGCACGGGCAATGCTGATTATGTGTACTCTTTCATATCTCATAATTTGAATGATGGGCACAGTGCGTGCAAATTTAAATCAAACAGATTCCCGTTACATGCATCCTTAGAGAACGTGGGTAGAAAGACAAAATAAAAATTAACTGTTCGCGATATCAGCCACAAACAAACAAACACCCATGCGCATGTATGTAGTTGTGAGTATATGTATATACTATGCATTGAATTAACACACAATCTCGAGTAAACTATACATTGATTTTGCTTTATTTAATAATCGGAATCCAGGCTCTTCGTCGTTGGAATCCTACAGAAAGCATTGGACATCAACCCGGCTGTAATTATTCGCCGTAGAGTAAAACGTCTGGCAACGGATCGTTATATTCTGACCCAAAACAAGTCTAGGCATTATTTCTATCAGAGTCTCATATTAAATGGTGAAGGCGTTTACATGTGTTTTAAGATTAGTTGCTGGACCTGCAGGTGTCAATAAACTCCTGGAGAGTGTAAAGTGACTCTTCACGACATGCCAATTTATGAAATATTTGTGATAACAGTTTGTTTTCTGCTATGGCTGTCTACCTAGACCGCCGTGTCCAGTCTGGGTAACGTTTGGTCTTCTATTTCAACCAAGTCCAGTAAGGGCAATACAGTAAAGGTATTTTCAGACTTCTAGGGATAGATGAAAGAGGTTTGTCCAAGCTACCACCCAATACTTTGTGCCCAAAACCTGTCGCCACAATCGGTATCATTGCATGATGCATTTCATGATGCATTTTCTGGTCAACAGATTTGCCCGCAGCAGAACTTCCATCATGGCCAGTCGAAAACGACTGTTCGCCGGGCGGTCTGCTGTGTTTAACGCGGCGATTGTTTTGGTCGAGGTCGCACGTGCAGACTTCGCTCCAGTGTCGTTCGATCAGAGGCCATGGTCACACCCGTCCACGCACACAGTCTTGTGGGCTTGCTCATACGGACGAGCGTGCGGTGTGACTCACACGGGAACGCAACAGTACGACGAAACTGGCTAACGGTAGCAAAGACACACGACTCACATCGGCATGTAGGCCGCACACGATGCTGCCCGGGCTTTCTTCCTGTTCCCTCTCTCACTCGGCCTTGCTCTGGTTATTGCGTCAAAATACCGCTGATCACAGCTGAAGAAGTTTCATTGATCAGTGAGTTTTCAAGTTGACCATCACTCACATTTGATCGCAGCTTTCGCATTCCGATAGACGTTCCAGCCAGCCTCTTTCGAAGAGAACTGGACTCAAGTTTCGCTCTCATTAGAGCTCGTCAGTCGTCCATATCCTTGCCACGACCGAGATTTAAACTCATCTCGAGACGATCAAGCAACCTGATCATTGCTCACAAGCGAGAGTGGTTGAGCGTTCAGATTTGATTATTCGAACGTGCCTAATGTGAGGTCAATGGGGTAGTGGTCAACACGGTTGCCTCATGATTGGAATAGCCGGAGTTTAAATCCCGGGTGTAGCAAGGATATGCATTACTGACGGGTTCTAATGAGAGCGAAACTCGAGTCCAGTGCTTCTTTTCGAAAGAGGCTGGCTGCAAAGTCTATGTGAATGCGAACGCTGCGATCAAATGTGAGTAATGGTCAACTTGAAAATAAACCAAATACCCGACTACTCACCAGTGATCAGTGATTTATTGTAACTTGTCACTTGACAATATCTTGAAGTCACTGAATACTTAACATCATTAAATGTTCACACCAGGCATTTCATTAGTGTCTTGCTGGTAAATGAACTACGGGAAATTTATACCCACGCTCGTTCAAAGATACGTCGAAATCTGTTAACCCAGAGACCTGTCATCATGTGACCACTCCGATGGTCCCATCTCACACCATTTACACAGCACATACATTAAGACATATATTATGATATACACAAACCAATCTACCTAACAGCACCGATGAGCAAATCGCCAGCCCATAGTATGAAGTCTTAAATGACATTGCTAACAGAGAATGAAGATGGGATGAGTCAGTATCGATTACCAGACACGTGTACCATCAACACAAAGCATATTCCCAAGTTAGTTCGCAAAAATACTAAATATTCTGCACACTGATGATGTAAAGGACAGCACCGTTGGGATACGGTTGCAAGCTGTTACCGTAAACAGTACTATTGGTATCTCCGTTTGGGAGATGGTTTGCGAGTTCGGTTGTTCGACCAGATCGGTATTTCGATTGCAGACGTTCCACCGCTAAACGAAGTGACGTATAACTTTGAAGCTGATGAAGTTCGACGAATGTTCTTTTGCTAATACTCGCCGTCCACTGTTGGTTAATTTATCATCACCATCATCATCATAACAGCCATGAGCCTGACCAAAGGTACCCTGGCTCGGGCCACCGCTCACCTCGACAGTGACGTGGAATATCCTAGAAGGAAACGTTACTAAAAAGGTCAACAAATATTAAAGACTAAGCGGAAGAACTAAAAATGGTATGGATACAGGTACGCCATTGACTGCGACACACCGCCATCTCGGATAGTTTATCTAACCAGCGGTTTGAGTGATCACGAGTACCCCATCCAGGCAAGCGATACCTGCCCACTTTGCTCAATGGAGCAGTCAAGGTGTTCATATTTCGTGACCACGTTGTTGCTTGACCACCACGCGGTTTTACCCAGCTGTTGGTGACCTCATTATATAATGCCTGGTAAGTCTTTCACGTTGTAACATTGATTTTAGATGTTGGGAAGATTTGGCGTTGAACCGGACGGCCTGGAGGAATACGGTCCGGGCGGCCTCCGAAAGTTCAACGAGTAATTATTACACGGTCACGAGGGGAAGCGTGCTGTACGCAAAAGAACCATCGGTGCCATAGGTCGCGATGACGTGACTAAATGGTGGTGCGATGTGTGCGCCCGCGAATGCGCTTGCCCTTTGGGGTTAGTAGGTCATCAACGTACTCATCGTACACCGTCGGCGAAGAGGCGACGAGTACGTTAGGCTCAGGTATGTCATATCAGTGTATACATTCTACTTCTGTTAATGATTGCGTCGGCCAACATCCTGGTCGTTGACACTTAATCCGCTTCTCTTTTCAGAAACTTGAGTGTCTATGGTCTTCTATCCATTCTTTTCTTCGGCTTTGTTGGTGTATTTTATGATGAATGGTCTGCCTGGCTTTTCATAGTTCAATAAGGGTTTTGCTATTCACCCCTATCTTCTTTGGGATGCACTAACCTGCACTCCTATAATGCAATGCTTCTTGTATCACACTTCAGAAATCTTTCTTCTTAGTGTAGATCTCGTCATTGCAGTCTCCTTCTGTATACTCTCCGAGAGATAAAGGTTTCCTTTCCTTATTAGCCAATCTACTGGCTAACCTGCATTGACCGGCTGGACAGAAAGGCCCCACTCGCACACATACAGGTCTCACTTCATCGGGTTTACACTGGATATGTGGTGTGTTGGTGGAACTGCAATTGGTGCAGCGCAAGCCAATTGCAGTGATGGATAAGCGCAG
>QNGE01001253.1:66490-89703 GCA_008508345.1 Paragonimus westermani | reverse complement strand
GGTACCTTTTCTAACCCCCTTCTTCCTGATACGGAAGACAGCAGTGCCGCAACTATAAAAATAGTTCTGCTGTATGTCCATAGGATCGTGCCTCACTACCTAAGCACTCCTGCGCGGTCAGTAGTGCGACATAAAATTCTATGAGTGTAACTGCTTTTTGTTTGACTGCTCCCCTTTGGACTGTATGACAAGGTTGCACCTGGAAGGACAGGAGTCCTAGTGAGCAAAGCCCGCCGGATAAAAACAGTACACAAGCCCGACCACCTCGTCAAGGTAGCAGTATACGTCGGGAGGTGGCAGTATAGTTTATACATTGACTGGTGCACTAACGTTTGCAATCTAAACGTCAGGCTTAGCGAACATTTGTTCACTTAATCCATCGCCCCAATATATCAAGTCCATCAACGTTAACAGGTACACACAGGCCCGTGTATGTAGATTAGTCCCGGGATGTCTCCAATTAGTTTAACTGACACAATGCGCTACAGTGAACAGAAAGTCGCGTTGTTTACCATTAACACAACTTGCTATCCGAAGAAATGAGATTACACGGACTTCAAGCCCTGTTGTTGAAGACCACTGGGAGACCACAGACATCCTAGCACGAAGTTATCAGGTCCTAAAATTGACTGGCAGCGTATATCATCTTGAACTTTTCACCGATAATAGTCCGTGAACAAAATTTCTCGCTAAAGGGTTAAACAACTAGGACACGGAGCCCTTGAATGCATCCAAACGTTCAACAGGTAACCAGCGTGTTAGATGTTCAAAATTACCCGTTCATGCTGAAATCATGGACGAAAGGGATAGGGATGCCTCATTCACTAAAAATGTTCGGGGGTAAACTGTTAAGTCCTAGAAGAGTTCATGAACTTGGACAGCATTGTTCGCGCCAATGGGGAGTTGCCCGACAACAGGGAAGCTCCTGTCAGTAACGAACTTCAAACTATTGCTGAAAGGAGAAGGAGTTGAATGTTTACTTTCCAGTGGACCTTTAGGATAAACATCTCGATATTCCTGCACAGAAAGAGCACTTTAGAAACATGTTCGAACGTGCAGTCGCACTGAGGGAGGCTGGAGTCCGTCAGTCGAATGGCACGGGCCTAACAAATACCAATGAAACATGAGACTCTCATCAACTGACATCCATGTTATAGATTACGAGATCCATATGTAGTGCAAAAATTAGCTGCCTGCCATGAATCGTCCTTGGCTTACTTGGAATTTTGTTGAGCACATTCGTCTTGCTGGGTCATTTTTCACATTTTCGAGGGTGTAGTCTAGTTTTCGTTTTTGTCACTTGGTCTTCACTTACGTCATCAATTGCTGAAGACTTAGGTAGGTGTGTAACCAGTCTGTTATCGGAAACGCTTTCGCGCACTCAAATGGAAGTTCTCTCTTCAGCATTAAAGTTTGCTATGCCACTAGAGAAAATTGAAGAACTCGGGTTACCTGCCCAGTTTGAAAATCCCTACGATCAACTTCAGCAACATTCGCCAACGTCTGAGAAGAATCAAAATTGGTTGAAAGCAAAACTAGTGGATGTCGCCTACCAACATCAAAATTACAAACAAAAGCGTTATAAATTACTAACACTGGCACACTTCCAAAGCCTAAGAGAAATGAGACAAAATGAGAACTTGATGGTATTAAGTCTAGAAAAAGGCTCAGGGGTTGTGTTGATGGATAAAGCGGAGTACGTGAACAAAATGTTTGAAATTCTTAATGACACTCAGAAGTTTCTCCCGGATGATAATCCTGATAACGTCCAAGAAGTGGAAAAGGAAATCTGCCGCAGGTTGGCGTCATGTCTGTCGATTAATGCAGGCTGATGAAGCCAATCGGCACACGCACACCGCATATGTACGGACTGCCCAAAACCCACAAACCCAATGTCCCACTTCGACTTATTATGTCCATGTGTAACGCACCGCAGCATAAATTAGCCCGTTGGCTAGCTGATTTGCTGGAACCAGTCAGAAAACAGTTCAGTAAGTACAGTCTGAAGGACAGTTTCGAACTTGTTAATTGCATAGATGGTTTAAATGTCGGGGATAAACTGATGTGTTCAATTGACGCGACATCCCCGTTTACTAACATTCGGCTTCATGAAACAGCTAATAGCATTTGCTCCGTTTCCTATCCCGGTGATGAATCTGAAGTCTCTATTACTTTCCTACACACATAAAGTAAGGTTCAACTTTCAAACGTATAGTTTCCGGCAAGTAAACGGGGTTGGAATGGGCAGTCCGTTGGGTCCACTTCCAGCGGATTTCTTCATGGCCAAAGTTGAATCCTCACTATACGAAAGTCCGTCGAAGCCAGTGTTGTACAGACGATACGTAGATGATATTCTAGCCACCTTTGAGAGCTCGAGTGATCAAATACGTTATTCTCGAAGTTGAACCAGTCTCACCCGAATTTAAAACTGACGAGAGAGAACGAAGCGAATGAATGCCTTCCGTACCTGGACATTCCAGTCACTCGAAGACCAAATGGCACAGTAGGGAGATCCGTCTACAGGAAACCTACCTGGACTGGACAGTACATGCATTTCGAAAGCTTCTGTCCGGTGCAGCATAAGAGAAGTCTAGTCAGGAAGCTTCTCCATAGAGCACAAAGGAGTTGCGCTGAAGAAAACCTACAGCTGGAGTTAGGTTTACTGACAGACACTCTGCAGGTCAACGGGTAAACCCTGCGATTTATTAAAAAGTACAGTAAAGCCGTCATCCCAACTGTAGAACTGACGACGGTACCGAAAAGGACGGGGTATTTAGAACTCCCGTTTCTATGGAACAGCTGGTCGACAATGACGAGGAAGTGCCTAACAGCGGCTGTATCCAGGACTTATAACGCTGTAAAGCTGTGTGTAATACAACGAACGATAACTCTACCAGTCCCCCCGAGTTATGAACAAACAGTGTACGTTTGTCACATCTCATTGTTTATACAAATACTCATGTAGTTGCAGTATGAGCTACTTAGGGAGGACAAACCAACAACTAGCTGTTCGTATCAAAGAGCATGTACCCAAACGGCTGCAGACGCAATTAGAAACGCCCGGAGCCTGTACGGATGCCGATGGACGGTACCCCGCATCTTCCGTTGCAAGACACATAATACAAACGGAACACACAGTCAAAGTTTCTGACGTGTTCTCGGTGATCTTTTGGAGCAACCGGAAACGCATACTCCAGTTTGCTGAGGCTTTGGCCATTAAACGTCACAATCCCCCCCACTGTGTGTTCAAAAACAATTTGTTTGCATTGCGGCTACCCAGGTAGTCGGCACGCCCACAAGTTTGATTTCCATTTTTGGTGTCTATCTGTTTAATCCCTCAAGCCATGACTTCCGTTTTATGGAATCTTGACTCGTTTAAAATTAGTTACATGTCCATGTGTGATCGGAATGTACGAAATGTTACTCCGAAGAAAATCACATGAATTGCGTCTTCTCATTGCTTTACTCAAGTTAATCAAGGGAACAAACTGTTTCAAACTTCACTTATTTTTCCGGGTCATAATTTCAATCTTCAATAAGTAATCACCGTTATTCTGTTTTATGCTCCATTCTTAGCTAAAACAGTTTAATGGATATAGACTGAAGCAAGCAAACATTTTATACGCTTCGAAGAGAGGATTTTCAGTTACCAAAATTTAAAAATCCCCAATAGCAGTAATAAATAAAAATTGTGCGTTAGTGTAAATGAGGTAAAATGAGACATCAAGAGAGTGAATTCAGTAACATAAAAATACAAGAACCAAACTCCCCCATTGTTGTTCACTCAGACGTTCAGGAGGCTCCAAAGAAAGTAAATTAACTTCTGGGTAAGTCTGGGATCACAAGGGACTCCCAAAAACAAACAGGCACGTGTAATTTGAGCGCAAAGATTCTGTATGTGATAAACAGATTGGGAATAACACAACGTTACGAGCCACCCGAGGTGGTTGAAACATAGAGTATTACAACTTGCTCGTAACGTTGTGTTATTCCCAATCTGTTTATCAATAACAAGTTAAACACGACGTCCAAACTATTCAATTTCATTCGTACGAAATTTGGTGTGGATATCTTACAACTGGTTCTGTATGTGCTTTGCATTGTGGGCTGACTAAATGAATCGTGTACGGCGACCACAACTAATCGGTGTGCAAATTGGTTGTTGTGTTTAACAGGTTTATCTGTTTTCAAACAGTAGTGACAATAATTGAGTAGACGTTATGACACCCCAACCGGCCAGTTTGTATACTTCAGTGTAGAGATTGCACTGAAATCAGACAATAGGACCTTTACCAATTAGCTAATCATGAGTGGGAAGGCGACAGCTGCATACCTAAAAAAGGATGACCAACAACAAAGACGATCACAACGGGATAAATTACGACGCGAAAATCCTTAAATTGAAACGAGACTATTGGTTCGCAGTGTAACACGAGCTGGATCTTGTCTACACAAGTCTATAGGAGTCGGTGACACGTCAAAGCTGTTTAACTGGGTGCATATTGTTGTATCCGGAATGAGGAATTCAAGTGCAGTCAATTTGTGACAACGTATTGTAGCAAGAAAGGCAAGTGTGCGGTAGAAATTGTAGGCAATAACAACGACTGCACAGTAAGACTGTAGGCTGCACGCTGGTAACGTGCCAGCAGAAGCAAGCAAAGGATCAGGTGTCCACTCAGGAAGTTCACATGACCCAGTTCAAACAAATCTAGAAGAATGCAGGCTTGTGTCATCTGGTAGTAGCATTGATACTAAGATAAGCATGCTGTGTAGATCCGGAGACAAAGCGGACCCTAAAGGAAGTGACTTTATAGCATTTCCACAAAGAGCGCAAAGGACAACCGCATGTAAATCAGAAGGTCCAGTTAGATACAAAAGCAACACACTCAATGCTGTAGCAAATAACACACTGATACTGCATCGTAAGGCCGCCCCTTTCGGAAAAACACTTTCCTGAATGGTTGGCAGCTCACGCAAACCGTTTAGTGTTATTTGCAGTGAATGGTCCTAGCAATCGTCGAGATTGTGCGCAGAAGTTTTCTGTGTACGTGTGTGTATGCTCAACGTGTATTATGGCAGTTTGCGTTCCAATTTGTGTCCTATTTCACCAAGGTGTTCGTAATTGTTTCAGTTATTTGGTTAAATATACTGACACTAATTCACAAACGAACAATACTTGTCATCTAGTTGGAATCACCAAGTATATAATATGTGCTGCTCGAAGACGACAGAAGCAAGCGAACATCAAACAAACAAGCCTCATGGCAATGCAGCGAGAGGTGTAAATGCAGACGAACATAAGCCCAGGGACTTTTCGAGAAGTAGCCCCAGCTTACGTAACCAAGCCACAAACTGGTATACAGCACTACGTATGATGTCGACGGTTCAAATATTCACCATGTCACCTGTGCATGGTGAGTTCAAACAAGGATAAAACCGACCATACAGAAAGTTCATTTGCTTAAGCTTAATGGGGGAGGGAAATTTTAAATGATATCTGAAGTTAGACATCTGTATTATATTGCAAATTATGGTTATATGATGGCGAGTACATAACTCAAATAGTATTTTTGCAACTTACTTATTTTAAGAAATAGGTTAAACCTTATCTGAAATCCCGTTTTTGAGCCATCCGATTACATACACCACTGTTTCGTGAGACGGTTTTGAACCAATAAACAGTTGTTTGCAATAACGTGGGCGACATCAATTCATTCGTAATGCACCTGACGCGTGGGAATTTTGTAACGCCAGTAACAAGCATTTTACTTTTAAGTCGGCGTCATGGAAACTGGCTTTCAGTCGCATGATTGAGTTTTCGATAACTTAAAACACACGATCCGAACACATCTAAACCTTTACCAGTATAAACCAATAATAAGAGGTAAGTGATATCGATGTGACCAGGCTTGGTTGCTCTGTTCCAAAATCATTCTTCTCGCTTAAATTTGACATTGGTTCGACAGGAATAACACCAGTTAAGTTACACAGTTAAGTGACAAGTCGGTCGGTTGTGCACTTTGCACTAACGACCGTATTCAGCTCTCTCACACTCGCCTACTTGCAACGGTTTACGCAAACGGAAACAGCTCACTAATAAAGTCGTCCACCGTCATTGGTAAGGTCTTTTGGTGCTACACACATTTCGTGAATATCGGCATTGTGAAAAGATCAAAGCTTATCAAATGATGAAAATAAACGAGAGGATGTGTTTATTGGATCGACGATCAACGGATACAATACTGAGCTTATGGGGTTTTTTTTACAATTCCTTCATAAACATAACAACAGGATTGCTGATGTCATTCGGTGACGTGCATGAATGTATTGTGGATCTACAAGTGGAGACTATGCGGGTTGGGAGAGCAGCTTGACACATGCATTTACAAGCGTCACATTCGATGTACTGCATGTCCAGTGCATCAAACTGAATGGAGCTGGATGAAAAAATAGTGAATCATTGGAACCAACCCAATTTGCAATTAGCAGCAATAATTCTCAAGCCAACGATTGTGATTGTTGTGTAATTTATATTAAAAGCAATTTCCGTTACCTCACTTGAAGAAGTGCGCAAAACGTAAACTTGATTTCGACGTTTCATCGTCAGATACAACACTTGGGTTCGTCAGTGGAGCGAGGGAGAGTAAGCGTTAATGTAAGCTTGATTCGATTCACATGACCTAGTTACATAACATCAGTTGTACAAACCTTGTGAAAAAATTTAACATAATTACGTGCTAAACCTTGTCTCAGTAGGACAACTTAGTTACAAGTGCAGGACTAGTACTCTCAATAAGCCCGATTTTAGATCAATCGATCCGATTGCTTTGTTCCCTTGGTCAGAACGCTTCAGGTTATGTTGCATCTTTCAAGTCAGACGTGCATGCTTGTTTTGAACAGGTCTTGATGGTGTTTACATCATCTCAAGGTAACGGACCCGACAATGCACGTGTGTAAATTGGAAAATCAATTTGCACAGATAAATTATCTATTCTTTGTCATCACATTCACATTAATTTGATCTCTCCGAGTGTTGTTCGATGGGCGGTCGTTCTCAGGTATCCACAGCAGGCTTCAGACTCCAGCACACTCGAACCGTCGTACGCTCGTTTTCGACACACCCAAGCCATCTGATTCTCTAAATTAGTACTGCCCACAAAACTACACTATACTGATGTTATCACCCGAACGCGCCGGCCACGTTATCCAACAGCCTAGGTGAACCAGGCAATAGCATATATTTTACCGCTTTTTGGACTGGTTCTAACCAGTTCCACCACCACGTGAGTTGTCCCATTTTAGATTTCTATGGTTTCCTCGGGTGGCCACCGAGGGTCAAAGTCTAGACTATTTTTCAATTGTCCTTAACCCACATGCGCCATTGAGAAGCGTGTTCTAATCCTACATTAGATGTTGCTACTGGCTATTGTGACGTTGTACGAAAGTAGACAGTGAAACAGTTCTTGAACTGAGCTTTATTTAGTGTCTGACGCCGTCCAAACAACACATTTTTACATCACAAAGTCTACGAAAAACAAATGCTTACGAGTCACTATCAGTTATTCAAACCTGTTGTCATATGCAAAATTATCCAGCCTAAAGGATAAATGCAATTTATGACTACTTAGCACCTACCTAAACCATATTTATCGATGGGGGCAGGCGAAATAGTTACCAATGCAGTTGAGACATTCGTGTGCGAAAGAAAATCCGGTCAAATCAATGTAATCGATTGATATATACGGTCACAGTGCGCTTTGCGAGCCTCAAAACGTACCACAAGGTTAAGGTGTAACATAAAAGCCGGCCGTCTCTACGCTGGTTGTCCGTTACACTTGTGGACCAGCTTCGGAGCAATGTAACGCACCGGGGAACAGCGTTCTTCCGAAATGGGGGTTCCAACAAAAGTCCTGTAAAAGGAAACAACACAAAAAAACATGAGTCAAAGACCCAGTAAGCCACGCACACGACTTACACAAACGTAGACCAAAAGAGTGCCGACAACACAACAACACGCTCTGTTACGCACTTCAAATCTAATCTGTGCGCGCTTGCTGGTTTTGACTGCGCGTTACAAAGGTAAAGTTGACACCAGAATAATCGCATGGTCAGCTGGATAATTTTCAGATTTGCGTTTTCAATAGAAAGGCCTAGACCAGTTTAATTATTAAGAGACAAACTGCATTTACGTCATGGCATTTTCTTTCATTTTTTTGACTTACTTAGCTGGAGATATCTGAAACCCCTTTAAGTGACCATTCTTATCACTGGACTCGACGCCTTTGACTTGCATAGGCGACTACGTCAGTCAGACTTGCGTAAGGGCACAAATTCAAGGGAGCCAGTTAAATCAGTTTTCGCAATTGAACAACATTCATAAACCCGTTAGAGATCATAAACCCAGTAGGAGACCATCATATCGGTGACTGAGATCTACGAACACCAATCCGTCATATGGCGTGAACCCGCCCTGGTGCTGTCCCAAATCGCACACGCCCCATACCGTACCTATAATGCTTGAATAGCAGCTCCGCTTTAAAATAACGGAATGGTTCAAAAACACTATTTACGCACAAATGTTCACAAACGGCGTGACAAACAATTCTTAACGAAGAAGGCCGAATTTCAGTTCATAAACTCTGATTATTAGAACAGCCACCGTTCAGGAATTATCCTTCCCCGTGGCTGTCATAAGTAGGACCTACACATCAACCTCTCAGGTGCTGCCTGTTACATCTAGCTCATATGCAGAGTGACAATTTTTAAAATTTACTACAAAAATGTCATCCATTGAGTAAAAAGCGGACGATCACATGTAAGCCAGTACACACTGAGTGAGTAACATGTTAGTGATTAGGAATAATAATCGCCACCATGTCTTTTAGGGTCAATTACCCTTATGGAAATCCTAAGATTAACTGTTGTTTGGACTAGTGAGACACTCTTCGTTTTCGTCTGATACATCAGTGGTTTCGTAGTCCGGTACTTTGACGTCTCCTGATTGAACATTTGCTCACACCCAAACGTACTCACTTGCCATTAGGTGTCTCATTGTCACTGGGCTCCCTAATCGCTTTGTCTTGACCGTGCATATGGTCAATTGGGTTTATCTGCTGTCTACCGCGGTGGACGAATCCAAGCGTTCTGAACTGTGTAGTTGGCCACTGCGTTAACTATTTGTGTGATCATTACGAGATATGACATAATTGGAGACGGGATGTTCTCTGAAGACTTGAAGTGAATTTCACAACCAGAGCTCAAACTGATGAAACTACTGGTGGAGAGGATCTTAGTCACTTTGACAACAACACATTCTTGCTACAGCGGCAGCCAGTGTCATCTTCGAGAGGTAGTTCAAACGATGTGACGACATTTTTCACATGGATTTCTCTAGTCGAGATGATCTGATGAGGGTCCGTCTGGTTCTAGGGAAATTGGATGAATTAGAATTACTGTAACCTCCTACACTTTTGTTTAACCCACGCTTATAACTTCATTTCACAACTGTGAAAGATAGACTTTGAAGATGAATTACAGACATATCATACAAAAGTGTGTACCGCACAGTTCGGTTACTATACCCAAGTTCAAGCCCAATTTTACCTTCATTCTGTAGTCGAACCCGAGCTCTGTCCTAGAAGTCCGGTGCCGTATGCAACTGTATATTTCATTAACCGTGATTCACAGAAGTTAGAACCTGTAAGTTATCAAGTCAACAAAGTATTCATTTAGGACGGCTACAACCGCAATGGTCGGGAAGGTCAACTGATCGGTACGTATTTGTGGTGACTACTCCGCCGGATTAAAGGCTGTCCGACAAGCCCATCATTGCTCACTGCTGTTACCAGACACCTCATTTGCACTCCTTATCGGCGAGAAAAAAGATTAGATTACATCTGCCTGATGCTCATCATCATATAAAGGTTGACAAGGAACAGCAGCAGATTCCAACTACAAATACTCACTTCATGTTGTGACAGCCCCGGTACTTTTTGACACGTGATGGGTACGGTGGTAACTGCTTTTTCAAACGCAGTAGTATTCCTATATGATGTATCCGTAGTCAGTGTGACTCCGGAAGAATTACTTAACAAACTGGATTGTGTGTTGTAGTGAATGAAGAAGTGTGGAATTCATTTACATTCGGGTAAATACTAGTTTTTTCTTCGATGCAAAATCGATCATAAAGGTACAGACTCTGATTCATCTAAAGTCAACACGAATCAAAATATTTCACTATCCACAGACCTGAAATTAGGTGTAAGGAGATAACAAACAGTGCTCCCTGCGCGGACTGACAATTAGTCCATCTACTACTAGAATCCGTGTGTAGGTAAGGTTTGTTAGTATGAGATTCAGTAGGCTGCAAACAATGTTTGAAAAGGTACACATAGTTAACATGAACTTTCTGGTACGGAGGTCGATATATGGAATTCAATTGCTCGCAGTCACTGGTGTCGGGTTACGTTTATCATAACCATAGAAATATCAGTCTACACACTGGGTGCCAAAGTTTAAAATTAGCCAGCTGTTTCACTTCACTGTCTACTGTGTGATCCACCGAGGACAACTCTACAACTCACCTTACCAGGTTAGCACATTCGTGTACAATATCATAGGCGAATGTGAAAGAAGAGAACTAATTTAATTAGAGGGTAGAATCTCGTCAAGATGCAAGCTCAATTTTTTAATGCTCCTGAATGGTACGCTCACAATTATTCGCTAATCATTGTGAATCGAACTGTGTTAACAATGTTATCGCCGTCCACTTGTCGTCCAACGCAGAGACAGGAACTTACAACCAAAGATATTTCCCCTCCCGTAACAGCTTACGAAACTATAGGGTATTCATGTCTAAAAAAATCCTGCCTAAAATACAACCGACAACAAGATGCTCATACAGTGCAAACGTACAACCATGGCGCAAGTGGGAGGTAAGTGGTACCTGAATGGAAGCTGCAGAAAGCCTCATATTGTTAATCATCAACAGTTTCTGGACGAATTAGTCAAACAAAGAAAGCATTACCACCGTGCAACCCAGATAACCCGTCATTTCCTACAACGTCTCCACCCACTGGTCAGGTTGAGTTGCAGAGAGTCCAACCAATTAGAAAAACACAAACAACAGTTCCCGGCTTTTCGTTGTGCCTGTTAGGTGTGCGCATTTAGCTGACGTGTGCATGTCTGTGTGGTGGAATCGTTCGCATGGTTCTGTTCACAGCAAGCTGATGAACCCGTAACCTTACTCCTCTATACGTCTGGATGAACTGAGCCATATCGTTTTGAATGACCAAGTCAAAGATGTGATTGATGTACAACCACCAGCTTCTCCGTGGTTGTAATAGAGAAGGTCCATCCTGGAATACATCGTGATACTTCCGTTATTCCTTCCGTCTACGGAGTGCTGTGAGATGACGATGAACTTGGTTGTTGCGACGTCATATGTGCCATACAAGACAGGAGTTTTGACTTTCTCTGTTTACGCACAGAACCTGCTGTCAAAAAAGTTTTATCAGTGCTAGATCGGCCATGGAGTAGCAAACTGTTCACAGTATTCAGCGCGATTTAATTAGCCCAGCTTACCTAATGAAGAGAACACGCCTGCCCAGTACCGTCTGCCTACAGCTGTGGTGACGATCGGGTAAGTTTCAACCAATAATAGGTAGCTATGGAGCGTGTTGCACCTCCCATTAACTGAAGCTCCACAGTTCCAAGAGCTTGTCAGCAAGGTTGAACCATAACAACCGAAATCGGACGTGGAGACCGTTGATTTGGGACGTCCAGAGATGCCGTACACGTCGACGTAGGTTTGGTTTCTGGCTTTCCTTAAGTTATTCCAAACCCCAATTGTTTACCAGAGTATCACTACCAGTTTATTTTCATTTAATCTCAATATGTAAACATGATACGAGCGAGGTTCCAACCGGCAAACTTTTTCCGCTGATATTCGAGGTTTAAATGTACTAACCTACCAGTCAGTTAACATCGTGCCTTGAACTATAGAAATGGTCAACCCTATACTTTTTGACTGGAAACATGTGTGCACGTTGATTGCGACTAGAGAACTAGGCATGAATTCACATGTCTATGTTATCCGACCCCCTTGATCAAACACAATGTTCCGCGGTCCACTTCAACCATAGTTGCTTACGTTTCTTGGTGATCCGTGGAGCATCAAGCAAGCATTCTAAGAAATCCGGATAATGTACATGGTTCATATAACATACAAGTCATTGAGAACCAGCTTTCACTGAATGTCTGGTTTAATTTATCGCCATCTCTTGCCGCCAGAACTCAACTGTGTTCATCTCCTTCAGGTGTGCCAATGCGTATACAGGGAGAATCATTTTGTCGTCATAATTTCGTTGGCATCATAGGGTTCGAAACTCAAGTTACCTATTTCCCAGCTTGAAACATTCTGAGTTTGCCGAACGATTTTTATAACAAGTTCCATATATCTCTGTATTCGGCCACCATTTATACAAAAGCACGAAACACCCAAGTAATCTAACAGCGCTTCTGGGCGATAGAGTAGACATTCCCATAAAAAACACTTTTACAAGGCAAGGAACTGTTTTCACTGAAGAGACAGATCCCATAGAATCATCAGTAAACACGCTTGGGGGATTGGAATAGGCGGTGGTTATGTTGTACCAAACCCAGTTTCACCATACACTGACCTCTAACTAGAACAATTATATATGTACATACAGAACGGCTGTGCTTAGTCCTTACAAATCATTCTGGCAGACCAAAGTGATAAACCAAGTAACAACACGCAGTAAACCTGAGGAAATATTTATTCACTAGCAGGTCTGGAATACGAAACATGCCAAATCAACCCTAAGTGATTGAAAATTGTAACATAGTTTGTGTTCTTCAAACTCGTACTCTAACAGATGTGAGTGCTCAAGGGAAATCCGTCAACTTGTAAATATTGGCTCAAGTGATACAGCTGCAGTAGAGGGTGATTCGGCCAGAAAGATGCAAATCAGAAGCTCAACTCTTAGGGCTCCATAATATGGCGAACGATTGGATGGTAATGTTTTTTATTAAACGAGCCCCCCTAACTTATGATGTTGTGTTAGCAGTCAAGAGATCCTGGATTTTAATGACCGTTTTTGGTTACTGTCCACATCTGAGCAACCGGACAGTATGTCAACCAGCACACAACCACACAGCTACACACCGGCAAAAGACTGTGTACCACATATCAATTCGGTTTTCCCCTCTGCTGTTGGTTCAAACAGCAGTGTGCGTTATAACTGTTTATTTTCATATGCAATCCTTAGTGATTATATGAAAATTGTTATCATCACAAGCTGCAGTTGAAACCCACTTAGCTGTATCCTTTATTTTAGAAGGTCTGTATTACTTTAACGTACAAGCCTGGCAGCTGTCACAAAGGAACGAGGTCTTAGTTACGGAGTTACACCAACACCATACGATAAAACGTTCTCTCCTCCAAATAGAAAGCTCTCATCAAATAAATCCTTTTGATCTACCCCGAGATTGCTTCAGCTTGACGTGGTGTACTCGAAACAGACATCGGACGAAGTCTGTAGACACATATCTATTTTGAAGCTTGCAGTGTTTACAGCTCATT
Organism: Paragonimus westermani; assembly: GCA_008508345.1. Lineage (NCBI taxonomy): Eukaryota > Metazoa > Platyhelminthes > Trematoda > Plagiorchiida > Troglotrematidae > Paragonimus > Paragonimus westermani. Next base: position 76,097 of record QNGE01001253.1, on the reverse strand, counting down.
GCTATTCATATTTAAGCTTAATTTCGTGTGTTTGTGTAGACTCTTTGCCGACGTCACCTGTATCCTAGGCTGAAAACACCCAGTTTCTTTAACACGTTATAATGCCAGCAAGCGAAGTTTCGTGCAGGCCACCTTGAAATTCCGATATTTGGTTGAAGTGGTTGATAGGACACCAACCAGTCGATAGAATAGCTCGATTCCAAGTAGTAGGTAACCTCCAACATCCAAAAACGCCTCTCACAATGAGTCTGGAAACCATTCCCCAATGTTGTTTGTAATTTATAACGTTGTCTTCGTTTTGCATGAATCGTAACGACTCGCCTCGTTTGTACTGTAGACACGTTATCTGGTTGTCGAGTTGAACGTTCGTACGATTCTTCGGTCTCTCTTAATGAGGGATAATTGTCACTGCAGTAAGCACGCTCGTCTCGCAATCACGAGGACCGAGGAGAAGAAGATATGCAACGCCGATGAGTTCTAATAACAATGAAGCTCAGGTTGAACACTCCTCTTCAGCGTGGGCCAGTCGGAAGAATTATTCGAAAGCGAGAGATACAGCGAAGTGAGTGACATTCGGGTCGCAACGGCAAAAAAACCCAAGGTTCAATCGATAATTTGATCACTACTCTGTAAATGGCTTCGACACAGCACAGATGTTCTGATCACGGGGTTACCGATTTAGATTTATAAAGCGATTTTAGTTATTTTTCTCTTGAAATGATCGGACAACCTGGACAATATTCATACAGAACTGTCATTAAACGTTCCCATATAATAACTGGATCGCGCCTACTGTGAGGTTAAGCACACTGTGGTTGACGCACTCGTTTCACAAACATGGGCATCGAATTGGAGATCCAGTCGGGATGACAGTATCCACTAAATATGAACACTAAGATGAGTGGAACCCAACTCTGTTGTTTCTTGTCAAAGTGGGCCAATTGAAAAGCTTACCAGGATGTGAAGACTGTGAACAGATGTGTGTTTGTTCTGCAGCGAACATAGCCGTATTATCGCCTACACGTTTCTGGGTTCGCTGAGCGTTTATTTAACGGCACCCAACGAGCGGCTCTCAAGCGTTAGTGTTAACCATCGAAACTGTTGTCCATAATAACAATGATCATCCTGAGACCCGGGTAAACGAGTGCGCTAGCCCAATACAACCAGGAGCATCCACAGACTGTGCAGTAATGAACAGGTCACCACTTGTGGGTCACCTGCAAAACAAGCCGGCGAATAAACAGTTGTGGACAACGAGCGATAGTACATCCAAAACAAGGCGGACTCACAGCTGGCTGCCAGTTCTTCCATGAAGTGTCACGTCAACAGTGAGCAGACTTCGCAACAGCCCTGAAGATATTGGACTACCCTATACTAAACTAAATGCGTCATCCTTGGTGAACCATCCAACTACTACGTGACTTCTTTCACAGCGTCATGATGGGTGCATTGGGTATCTTGGAAAGGTGGACTCTATTTGGAGGGCTATGAACCGGACCACTACTAGTCACCTGCCCCCCCGATGGACTGCAAACTGGACGCTTCACCCCACCGCCTTGGGGGTTTCTTTTGAATTAAACACTCTGGGTAGGGTTCTTCAAATCAACCCCCTTCTTTGGCCTGGCCAACCCGGAAATATCGCGCCGCAGTTCTGAAAGTACATAAGAATCATTTTTGTTTCATGCTCCCATCGTTTCTCTTTGATCGAGGTGTCGGTGGGCTGCCTTGCTTCCATGTCACGTTCTACTGCTTCAACTCAGCGCGTTTTATTTTCCCTCTTTTATTGAACAATTATTTATTCAGTGACCACCAAACTCGACTTTGCGCATACATTAGAGATAAACATCATTTGCCGCTCGCGACGAAAGTTACGGCCAGAAAGTTATTTGCCAAACACTAAGGTGACGTCCACGACTGACAAGCACAAAATCCCGCTTGCCCCTTGAACACCACTGAAGCTTGCCATCCTCAATTGTTCGAAAACTTACGCGGGTATACCGACAGGTAGCACTTTCAAGTAATTTTGGGACCCTCGTTACTGATAGTTGAAACACGGCTTTAGGATTTTAGCGCAGTGCCATGATTTCAATCTCTGCAGACCGCTCCACCGTACGCTAGCAATATGGGTATGTCTGGATACCATGTGACTGAAGCCAACGGTCAAGTTTACGCAGAAATTGTCCCGAGAGCATATGTACAGAAGGCACCACTTGACTGGATGCATGTCATCAGTCAATTTTGCGCTGTAAACCTCGAAGTTACGGTTAAAGTATCAAGAGGTGCCTAAGACAAACGCTAGCCTGTTTGTTGTCGCGGCATATACATCCACAAACTGTAGTCTAGACAGTCAAACGTGATTATTTCAACACACTAACCATCTGCATGCCATGTGGATTACTGATATTTCGGCACTGGCTGAAAACTGCAACGCTCAAGTAGGAAGGCCAAACGCTAACGAGCGTGACTTAGATGGCCCACACCCTCACAGTACTCGTTGAACAGACAATGGTGAACATTTGTTACGGTTCAGTGCTGATGACGGTTTGGTACTGACCAGTACCAGATGTCGGCGTCAATGCGTCACCCGGTGACCTCCATCGCCGAGTCACTCGTAGACACAGAATGACCGCATAAAAGCCAAATACACGTAACATGGCTGTTTCCAAAACCGTAAGTCGACCTGAAGCAGCTATGTGAATCCTGATCCATCAAAGGTACGTGACAGATTAGTCGTACACATTGGTCGGAGAACAGTTCAGCAACGTCATCCTCAGCAAAGATAGCAACACACTGGTGGCTCGTACCGATACTAAACTGCCATATAACCACGAAGATTAAACTTTAATGAAAAACACAAAAAACAACTACGCATATAGTCGAACCCTCAACATCAAGACGCCTATATCTTTCAAACAAACAACCGAGTTACAATTGAAAGTAAACTGTCACTAACAAGACAACTTCACCGTCAAACACAAAATGGCGTGTGCAAACCAGCAGCAATAAAAGCGTTCTACGCCTACCAGAGAGCAACCACCAGACGACACTGAAAAGCATTGGTTACAAACTGCGGAAAACGCACGAACACAGCCGCGAACAGCAAGCTGAGTTTCGGCCTAGCCGTGAATGCACTTATTATATCTTCACACTCCATCAGATTTTTGAAACCCGCCACTCAGACAGAAGGACAATGGCTGTCATCTGCTTAAACACCAGAGGAGTTTTGGTTCAGTCGACAGAGCTGCACTCTGGAAACGTCTGTGGGGCAGGGTGTGTCTGAGACTTATATCGATATCCGGAAAGACATTTAGCACCAGACCCCAGACAGGGTTGTGGCTAGTGGCAGTGTATGACGAACTTCAGCAACAAAGTTGTCTGGCTCGCTTCTTCTTATCGAACTTTGCAGTACGCGTGCTTCTGGAGTACACTAAGAGAGGAAGCGGACATGATGTAGACTGCCTCCAGGCACTCGATTTCGGAAGACAGAGCATACAGAACACACTGCTCTAATCTGTGAGGGTTCGTAGGAGCCCAAACCAACGTAAACAGACAACAGGCTTCAGTTCATTCGTTTGGCATGATCTTTGCAAGGTTGGAAAGACTCTGCGCTTGTTCCCGACCTTTATGATGTGCCGTTGGAGCTAGTTTAGACGTTCATGCACTTCGAGAGCTGTATCGAATTTGGTGGGATGTCTGATGAGATCACAAGTCACATAACAAAGGATTAGATTGCGTCCGCCTTCTTAAACCATCTGTGGCGCCGGCATGAGCTCAGTCTTTCTGTGAAAAGCTGAGTGCATAATGCCATTGTAAGAGGAGTCACACTGCAAGGCTGTGAGGCTTGATCTATGCGCACAGAGAATGTTTACACAGTGGTTGCTTCCGGTTATCAGTATGTCCGATGCATTAGCGGCGTGCAGCGATAACACCATGTAGACAATGACGAAGTCCGCCGATGTCTTTGGGACAGATAGAACCTGTTAACCCTTTACTATAATGGTTTCGTCTCAAAGGCATCGTTGACTTGACCAGATGCTACGAATGCCAGCTCACTGCTTGTTACGCCGTGTCTAGTTTATGAGTGGCGGATGGGGATAGGAGCGGCAGTCTGGTAGCCAATGCAAGAATTGAGTTTGGGGTATGACGACACTGACACCGGAGATTGCCTTAGTATGACACGTTCCTCGCTGCACGTGGTCTTTCTGAGTTAAATATGTGTACGCGTACAAACACTCGGTCGGCTTAAACATCACAGACTCAGTGTAAAATCATGTAGCTCTACTGCCACACGAAAGCTGTATAATTTACCATGACGGCAGATAACCGACTAAGATGGACGACAAAGTTGGTTTCAACTTGAACACCACCAACAATTGATCGCAGCTGTCGCATTTCCATAGACTTCCCAGTCGGACACTTTTGAAAAGAAATACTAGACTCGAGTTTCTCTTTCATTAGAACTCGTCGGCAGTGCATATCCTTCCCACGACCGAGAGTAGAACTCCGGGCACGCCTTCGCGGGGCAACCGTGTTGACCACTGCGCACTACTCATGAGTAATCTAAAATATCGCCCGGCAGGTTTAATGAGATCGTAAAGTTCGACAAGTCACAGAAGTCCTAATCGCGAGGTTATCGAATGGGGCTAACAGGACAGTTAATGTGTCCTCTTTGGAGGCGATCTGGCAACCTGGTCATTACTCATAAGCGAGTGGTTGAATGTTCACATATGATAATTCGGTCGTGCCTAATGTGAGGTCAATGGCGCAGTGGTGTCCACGGTCGCCTCATGAAAGTGTGGCCGGAGTTCTACTCTCGGTCATGGGAAGGATACACACTGCTGAGGAGTTCTAATGAAAGAGAAACTCAAGTCTGCTACATCTTGTCAAAAGGGGCCGAGTGGAAAGTCTGTCTGAATGCGACAGTTGCGATCAAATGTAAATGGGGTTCAGCTTGGATTCAACCAAATCCCCGAACACTCACCAACATGAGGTTGGCGTTATCATGTGAATGAATCGAGTTCATTGCAAACTCTGCGAACTTCAGACGGTTATGTTCGACTCTACGTCGAGTTCATTTTATCCGTCATCATCATATAAAAAACTGACTGACAACCACATGGTAACGGTAAAAGCGAAAGATTTTCGCAAACTGGGTTTACCTGTCGGACGGTATCACTGCATTCAACCACAGTTTGGGTTTTACGTTTGCATTTTTTGTCTGGCGCACTCGGGTTGAAAAAACGATTATATACACTTGGATAATCCGCTAATTTTCTTGTCAATCTGATTAAACAAACATTATTCCGACTCAGGTCATTGACTTGTGTGGGACTTATCGATCCACGGCCAGTCCATCGATCAGCAATGGCAGTTAAATTGTTTGGAGTGCACGTGTGTGGACGCTTGTCGCTTGTTGGTCGGGTTGAATTGCATACCGTGCGCGGTCAGTTCGGAAAATAAACTGTACCGATTTACGGAGGAGTTTACACTCAATCGCAACATGAAGAGCATGGTACGATGCTTGCAAGTATTGGTTTGTGGAATAACAACCAAATGGTCTGTTGTTTTCTCGCAGAGATCACATAATCATGATTGAATGATTAGTCAGTCAGAAAGCACTGAGCGTCAGACCAGTTACCGCGAGTTTGAAGCAACTGCAGTTAGACCGACTCACTCACTGCCGGAATAAACCAGACAGGTAGACAAATGAAATCGTGTTGTAATTTGAAAGTTCAGCAAACTGCAACACGAAAATGTGACATTATGTACATAACGACTTACTTATGAAATTAACCATCTCAGGAGGTAAACGTCCACAGGAAATAAATCTATCATAACGATGCCAACTAAGATATATGCTAACTACAAGGGACTAGAGTGTCATGGTTTTCGGCTGCGCCAACCAATCATCGGAAACTAAATTTGGATGGCATAACACCTCTTGGTATAAAAAAAAATAGAACTTGTAGAGGCACTCTTGGTTTGCCATGTATTCCAACCACCTTGCCATTTACTGTGGCCGTTGGCACTGCTGATGTTGCTTGACTGCACTTCTGTGGTGTCGTTTGTACGACCACCTAAGGTCATAGGAATTTCCCGTCGCTTTCTCGCTGGTTTGTCGTGCTCCACTTTTTCCCGCGGCATGCTTACAGCTCATTTTCCCGGTTTACTTGCAACAGATGTCGTTGTCCACTAAACGGTTCTCTAGACAAACTTTTGTTAAAAACAGCCTCGGTTCTAGGCGTAGAAAGGTTCCGTTCCTCCATAAACTATCAAGGTGAGTCTGAAGCGCAAAATCCACACATGGGATACGCATGTGCATGTAACCGCAGTATTCGATATGAAACCAGCTGTGCTGGCGTTTACTGTATTGATGGTTTTCATACCCGCCAGCCTACATGTATCAGAGATGAATAGACAAACATTTGCCACCTCAGCAACCACTCAATATTACGTACGTGTCCGGGAACAACAAAAATTTTGGCTGTTGGTTGGTTCGACTCAAATAATGAGATGAAGATCAAACAAGTCAAAAGCATATAACCTCAGTATGGTAATTGCACAGCTCTGATGGGAGGTCGAATCACTTTCAGTTCGAACGCTGCGACTGAAAAAATTTAGACACCTTGATTCGTTGCACTGTGATCGACCATCTTTAACTCCAGCTACACTACACCAACTCTATCAACAACTGTCATGACATCTGTTGGCCTTTCAGAAACACGGAACTCCAAAATGAAATGAGCCATCAAAGATGACCATCGGGAGCAAGCGTCAAGAGAACCCATCCATGACCTGATGAATACTGTTCCATACTCAATACCCAACACCGCACGTGTCCAACAATAACATATTTCTTACTCATACAACTAACAGCTTCGAACGGCGTTATATCAGATCACGTCAATAACGGAAATGAAAAGCTGCGCATAAACGAAACTAGTCATGAAGCCAAAACACAGATTTGATGTATCCGAAGGCTAATGCATGAGTATTCGGTAGATAACTTCTCGGTTGCGTCCTTGTAAGCCAACATGGAGTCTGAGGGAACATAATATTCGACCCCAGCATAACTAACAGAAGACAGCTCACGAGAACAGTTGGAAGACAAGAATTGCAGGACGCTAACAATTTAGATTTGACTCGTCAGGCACATCTCAGAGGAAAACAAACTGATAGTAAGCATCAGTGCGCAGGACTACAACGGGTGAACGGGAGGAATGAGGAGGGTTCGTCAAAGGGTTACGACCATGGTAAACTGACAGCATGAATCAGTCCTTTGTTCACATAACACGTTATTCTTATGTGACCAACACGGCCACACTGATGGTAGGGGTCTGGAGCAAGGGTTGCGTAACAATGCTGTGAAGAAATAATGGGATCGGTAGTGTGACCCGTTACTAAGCGGTATTTCGCAATCGATGACCCTAGGTTTCTCTTTCGGTTGCTTGATCACGTCCTGGGGTAAGTGAACCAACTAGGGTCGTCGGCCATCCACTAACACAAACGCCGATCCGTTTGTCAATGTAGATGCCATTACAACTCTAACTGAGCTGATAGGTGACGTAAGACCGAGTGATTAGATGAGTTCACGTTAGCGTTAGTTACACTTAGTTACCTGGTTGAAAGCAATAAATACGACTGAGCAACCAAATATGCATTGGTTAGGGTGGATAGAAGTTGATGAAACGCAACGTCAGTCAAATTATCCCCACGAAACAGCAGTCTCAAGAAGGCATCCTTCCTATGCATTTTGTACGCTTTATGATACTCAGTGACAATTCAGACTAAAACACGCTGCCATCCTCGACATTTGGTAAGAAAAAGCTATACAGCATATTAACGTAACCTAGCTCGTAAGTTCACCCTTTCTCCAGTCCACTGCCACTCAGAAATAAGTCGAAACTCTTGGAATAGCAAGCGGCGCAACGTATTTGAGATAACGTCTTCAGGATACCAAACGCATCATTACTAATATTTATCCACACAGTTATACACAAGTTAGACAATGGTTCCTAATTCTAATGCAAAGTAATCAACAGGCAACGGATGGAGAACCAACTGTGAACTAAAATTTGCAGTAACTATGGATTTTGTCACGCCTTTCTGTAACTATTCTTTGGTCAAGGTGTCGACAATCGACTCTGCCATCATGTTCCATTCTATCGCACCAGTACACCTTATCTTATTACCCCATTTTATCACACAACCCTTCACCCGGTGACCCCCAATCCAATTTTTTCCCACACACCAGAAACTTACTTCATTTGCCAGAGGCGGTGGAAATTACTGTCAAAATCATACCGTGACGAACACCAAGTTGCTATTTTTACCTGACGATCGCAAACCCCACTAGCCTCTTGAACACCATTAAAACTTGCAACTTTTAAAATTTGAACACTTATACAAATAGGTCGGCAAGCAGCTCTCGCACGTATTTTGGGGATCCCCCCATCTTGATGGAACAATGTTTCAAGATTCTCTTTTAGTACTACATCTCTTCAGCTAGCTGGAATATTTCACATAACAGTGAGTACAACTCTGCCAGCAAGGCCACTCGCTTGCAGCTCGCAAAGCATCTGCATGAAGATCGCAAAGCATAGTGAACACAACGCGCTACCGACATGGAACAAGTCACTGCTAACGAGAACTATAGGAAGCTTTCCCATCTCGTCCGAACAAGTGGTAACACGAAGCCAGATGTGAGCGAAACCAATGGTGAGCCTATTCACAAACTGTAACGACACTTAGGACGCCAGGCTGAGCACTTCCAACAGCAGTTCAACTGACCACTCGCAAAATTGACTACACCCTCGGGCTCTGATTGTGCCCATTGGTTTGTTGACGTTTCTCTGCACTCGCAAACAAAAGTCTCCGTCAAGATCAAGTTGCTGAAACGTCACAAGACATCCGGCTCACACGAAATCTCCCCAAACCTCTTTGCAGGTGGACGCCCAGCCTTGGTTGTAGAGCTGACCGTCCTGTTCCAGAAATTGTGGATCACTGGGGTTGTTCCAAATGGCTAGGGCTCGGCTAACATCGTCCCCACTGAGTCAAATTTGCCCGCAGCCATTATACTTCGTAGAATAGGCGAAACGCGCGACAAACATATTTGCGAGAGACAAGTTGGGTGTCGCCCTGTTCGCGGCTCTATTGGTCACATCTTCACATTTCGCCCGATATTTGAATTCCGCCATTCATATAGAAGACCAACAGTTGCCGTCTTTTTGAACATTGGAGGGGATTTCGATTCCGTTGACAGAGTTACACTCTGGGACTGTCTATCAAGGAAGGGTGTGCCTGTGAAGTATGTAAACATGTTGAAAGCAATTTACTACCAGAACTCAGACAGGGTTAGAGATTATTGCGGCATATCGCCGACCATCAACACTTCAAATGAGGTGCGACAAGGTTGTCCAGCCTACCCTTTCCTGTGCAGCTTTGCAGTAGAGGAGATGCTACACTGTACCCCGATAGAATGCGGATATAGTCGTGTGGATTTGCTCCCAGATACTCGAATTCGAGACACAGGTTATGCAGATGATATCGCCCTAATCCGTGAAGACTCGCAGGAAATACGGAACATCATCTTACACACATCAGAGAC
>QNGE01001253.1:0-65802 GCA_008508345.1 Paragonimus westermani | reverse complement strand
CAGTCGGTCGCAGTGTCAGCGAACAGTGCTCGGTGTGGAAGACGACTAGCTGGCATCCTTAATACGTGACCCAACCATCTAAGCCTGTACAAACGTAGAGACTGGACAAAAGAACTCGTTTGGCAATCACTACCAAACACCCGCTTTCTAGCCTCTTCGTTACTTACACGCTGGTGCCACCCGATACGAGCGATTGGACGCAGACATCGGTGGTCAAATACTTGAAGACGGTTCACGTCTTCCGCCCTGAGCGGCCAGGTCTCGCTGCCGTAAAGTAATACGGCCCTCACAGTTGTCTTATATACACGAACTTTAGGCTTCAGAGAAATACCCCTCTGTCGCCAGAGATGCCCCAAATTAGCGAATACCGCCCTAGCCTTAGAGATACGCGCTTCTACTTCATTTCCTACACCTCCGCCTCCGTCGCTGATGCACCTTCCCAGGTATACAAACTGGTCAACAACCTTCATGACTACATTATCTAACATCAAATCTACGTAGTCGCAGCAATCTTGCAGAAGCACTTTGCATTTTGAGGCTGCACGGCGCATCCCCAAGTATTGAGCAGAACGCGAAATTGCGTCTGTCAAACAGCAACACCTTGTCGTCAGCATAATCAAGATCAGTCAGCCTTTCCAATGGGTTTTACATATTAAGTATATAAACGTCACATTTTAGAAAACGTCGCATGCATAATGAAGTCGTACTCCTACGCATTCAAACCCTAGTTCCGAAGAATCTGGGAATACCGGGACGCTGCAACAATCAAAAAGTATTCAAAATCTTTCAAGAGAAGCAACATTGTGTTATGTTGTGTTCCTTCGCCATTTACATCTCCACCGCGCCAGCAATAATACGACCTGATGAGGTGACTACCTTAGTAGGTGAAGCAATCAACATTTACAAACCTGTCTGAGATAGAATTTGTGCCGTGCAAAATGCAAAATTCGAGGGTGAAAAAAGAATCCCATATAGACTAGCCATATCAGTCGGCCGGTTCAACGTGGTCTGCACAGTTTCTACAGATCACGCTACTATGTTACAGAAACTCCACTCCGGGGTCCTTATCAACTCTGACTGTTTCTTTCGAAAGTGAAGGCCCCAAAATGTGAAGCGCTTCTGCGAGATTATCATTAAGTGTAGGTGAAGCTTGATGTGGAAGCTACACGGCAGCATTTGTGCTTGGAAAATCACATCAGGATCGACGGGAGCACGAAATGAAGTAGAAGCTTGTACCAACAAGCCTAGGGCGGCATAGTCGAATTTGGATCTCTGAAGACAGAGATCTCTCTTAGGCTTAAGAGAGGAGCACATGAGATAACTGCAAGATAAATGTTAAGGTTCGTGAAATTTCACTACTCGAAGTAGAAGATGCATGCGGTTCTCAAATATTTGAGGAGCAACCGCTGTGATCGATCGGCCTCATCGAGTGACATCAACCGCTACGTAACGAGGTTTGAAAACGAATATTCACTGACGAATGTTAAGTGCGCCCACTCACTCAACCAACAAGTATGCACAGATTTAGTTTACCTCTTGTGCTGAAGATGCCAACTAAGAGGCGGCTAAGCTAGAGTCTTCTGCCTTTGTAACAAGCGATCAGGACAGAGTGTGAGGCGAGGATTCGGCGTAGAAAAATGGTCCTTTAAAAAGTCATTATGGACCAGGTTCGTGTCAGGGGCTGGGGCCCTGCAATTCACCATCAGTGGCTGCATACGTTAGGAGGGTTGATTAGGTTGTGTCGTGTATGTTTTCACTGTTCGGCCAAGCCCCCTGTGAAGTGTACTTAACGGCATGCAGTGGTGGATATAGTATGAACAACGGCGACGCGCTCCTTTCATGTACAGCTTGCTTGTTTGTAGAGTGTAGACATTTGGATGTGGACTGCCCGAGTTTAGATGTACACGGTTCTAGTGCTCCGAATGCATTTCCCTTTCGCTGCCTCCTAGTTCGGCTTCCCTCATCCTCTCTGTGACTGTATAGCAGTTAAGCGTCGGCGTGACTTACTGACATCGCTGTCAACAATGATGATGACTGAGCTACAGCTTGCACAGCTAACAGCTATGTGGTCCATCTGAGAGCAGGTACGAATGGGAGAGGATCACCAAATGAAACAATGATGCAGACGAGATACAAGTCATACCGGCTGAAGACAGTCTGCTCGGCGTAGAGTTGCCCACCATTATCAGCTAAGTCATGCTAGCCCCACCCACCACCTAAGTGAGGCTTGGGATCGCTAATTCGGGTGGTCTGGGGATTTGTCCGAACAAATTCACCTCCAGACGTAAGAACAGTCAAATTCGAGTAGGCGTTAACTGGGGCAAACGAGAACAACAAAGCCTATCAAGCGAGCAGTACAGAGCCAACTGTCTACTGGAGTCTGGTCCATCAATACGGCTGCAGTCAGTGCTGAGAATAAAGTGTGATATAGAGGGAAACCACAAATAATTTGGTCAACCGTATAAAACACGTTTAACATGCTGAAAAGTGACGTTTTCTTTAACCAGGTACTGCATCGTGAGTCACCGGAATGGTTTCTTTTGGAATTCACTATCACAAACAAACGCATTTTAATGTTACGGCTTCCGCAACCGTAAGCTTTTCGATTAACAACTGCTTCCAAACCTCTTAGTAATGTAGCACCTGTAAATATCAATCCCAAATCAGCAAATGACCCAGTAACACTGTCGACCACATCTGAACACGAGAAATATACCACTTGGAATCCACTGCCTACTGACTTTTAAAGTAAAGGAACTAAATATCGTAAGATCTGCAACTGGTGAAAGCGTTGCCCCACAATTGTAAACGTTAGGCAAAAGACACCATTTGACGTCTGATGCCATTCCACAGTGTCCAGTCGATATCCTATTGGACTTCGATTAAATGAACCTGAAATATACCACAACTTTTATGCGAATGTCTGAACGAAGAGGACGACCGATTCCAAATTCTCATAATTAGAAAAAACGGATGGGGGAATGAAGCGGAATTAGCACAGCTTCTCGCAAATATGGCTATGACGTAATCCACGCCTTAACGGCTAAAGCCGAGGATTCGTTAGACGACTGGCAGTTCACGACCAAACACGCTTAAATGTCAATTTACATTGTGCTGAAGTTCACTAAACATGTAGACCAGTTCGCCAGAACCAGATATCGGTGATGGGGTCCAGAAAAGAACGCTATCGATCTGTTGCCGAACTGTCTGTTATGATAAAGCCTTTGGCTTCATTCAAATCAGAAGTCTACACGGTTAAATCATAATGAACAAGTCCACAGCAGACGATTCGTAACAATGTGGAAATATGCTGAACGAAATATGACATTTGTCAATCCCAATCACACACTTGCCATAGAAATACTGAACTTGCAAGACCGGAGCAACCTCGATGTCCACCATCAAAACTAGTCACCATAAGTTCGAAGAAATTGTGGCATTGGAACAGCTGTTCAAGATCATGGTTACTCAGATTGTAAAACAGATAGAACATCAAGCACACATGTAAATCTAGTTTTGTGGGCCGACAATCTAGAGACGTTGCCGTCTCGTCTCGTTTCCATATCTAGTTTTGCTGTAATTCCCTTAGGAGGCAGAACACAGCGGATTAGAGGAGGGCAGATTTCCCAAGTAACAGCGTAACGAGGAATTAAATGACTATGGCATTGCAAGCAGAACTAAATGCATACACAGTCAGACTGGAGCGGAGTAAACCATCATTCGCCGTGAGGCTGAACAAATAAAAGTGTATAGGAGAAAACATGATTACTTAGAAAAGCTGGCCGTTAACTGCACGTATGCACACCACGGACTGTGGCACGTTGCCAAACCATAAAGCGCGCTCCCAGCTAACAGCTTCCGTGATCAAGAAAGTCCTATCTGATAAACAACACCTACTGGCTTTATTCAACGAGGGAGTCAAACACTTTAAGATCTGGGATTACATCACGGCCTGGTTACCTCGTGGCCTCCGAGAAATGTTCGGCACAATAAACGTTTAAATGATATGGGATACACAGGTCACACGTCGCAGTAAGATGGCTGCATCCAGTGAAGGTGCAAAATATTCCGAAAGTGAGCGTCATAGGATAAGTAGCCCATTAACGCAATGAAGAACGAACGAAGCGAGCTCGATCACACCTTACCCCTAACATGTAGACCTAACAAGTCAGCAGGCACGATGAAATATCAGCAAGAAGCATGTACCCGATCATTCAAAGATAGAGCGACGTACTTTCGACAAACCCATCATTACACATGGGAACCGAGCGCCAAAATGAGTCATGCGTCGTCTATCGTAAGAAAACGTAGCATCGGGGTTCGAAAGTGATAACCTCCTGGTGGCTCTACCAACAAGAATAAACTTCAGAGCGGTGTTTGCACAGATCATCACAAATACTGGTCACATTTGTAGTAAGGAAAACTATCGTGGGTTCAATGAACCTGAGGACAAACATGGCACCACAAACGTGCAGTACCATGCAAAAAAGTGCACAGCTATCATTATCCCACGAACCTGTAAACAAAAACAAACGGTCCGAACAGATAACTGCAAAATAACAAAAAGAAATTTGTATATAATTCTGTTTTAGTATAGAACTTAGACCAGGCACACTAGCTAAATAGAATTGAAAAATACAAGAAAAAATTTACCAAAATGACAGAAGAATGAGTAGGTGTGAAGTTGTGTAGACTACGCTGGACGTTTACAGTTTGAAGTAGAATGAATTAACACACGGATGGATCGAGCGGTGCATGTGTCGAGAAACTCGATTGCAGAAGCACGATCGAAAACCTCAGAATATCCGAAGTAGTCAATAGCACTAGCAAATAGGTTACTGAACTAAACAAACAGCCTGACGACCAAAAGGAACACACAGCCAATAGAATCGTTATGATCACGCCATAAGAGAGGGGTGTGCATGAAGCAATGGAAGGACTAGCTAGACCCGATGTATACAATAATCAGCATGGGGTAGTTTGATTTAATAAGTCTGGAATTCCGACAAATAATGCCAGTAGCAGAATTAAAAGCCGTAAAAGTGCCAGATCGCTGCTGGAAGAGATTTACAAACAAAGGGACGGCTGATATATTGGTTGAAAGGCAGGTAGACTGTAAGAATCAATCCCATGCCCGGACCGGCTGGTGAGTGATCGATAAGACTAACGTGATGAGCAATACACGTCCAAATAAGCAGTTCTGCAACGACTGCGCAGCTCACATAAAGTCAGCTTGAGGCAGGCGGGTGAAAGCGATTGGAAGTGGGAAAGCAAGTCAACCCAAGCATTCATGTACAGAACAGAAAAAAGCAGACACGCGGTGGTTTGTAGAATGCCCAAACCATACCCACAGGCGTGCAGATGCAAAATGGTGTATTCACAATTGTTCAAAAATATTCACTGAGTTGCCGACAAATTACAACACACGCCAACAGTTGCCACAGTCATTTTGTGAGACCGGTGTGTGCAAAAACGTAGTGTGTCACGTACAGACGAATGGCGCAATAGCTTGTGGCACTGAACGTATTTTTTTCGAAAATATGAACTACATAACTGAACTGTTCCTGTTCAGACTGGGCAAATTCAGATTTTCGGTAATTTTGAACACACAACTTGAGGATTAGATCTGCGAATATCTTCTTGTCCGGCCCTTCGATAGTCGTACGAACAATTGTGAGCATCAGAGTAGCGATGCAAGCTGCAGAAAATACCCTCGCACCGACACGAATAACCTGCAGTTAGAAATTAAATTGGACCACATTTTGATAAACGTGTCAAATCGGGGTCGTATACCAAAAGGTGATTTTTATGAGTTTATATATTTAGTCGCATATGCATAGAGGACGTTTCAAGCCGCGTAATGTTGGTAAAGCATAGAATACGAAACTAGACAGGTGAGAATCGGAACCGATAAGCAGTGTCTTTGAATTATCAGGATTCAGCAACATTAAGTGCGGTACTCTGTTATCCATACCAGGTGGTACATCGCTTATAGCAAGGTAGCAACAGATGACTGTGACCGAAGATTCGTTATGAAGCTCCTGATCGTTCAAAAATGAAATCGTATGCACAACAGGATAATTCCAGACATATTAATAAACTCCACAGAGCACAGTGGGCTAAACGTGAATAGACTCACACTAGTACCATCATACCAGTGATGACTACCTCAATACTACCGAGAACACCAACAGGTTTATGCACTCCGCAGGTAAGGTTTTAACCTATTACACACTCACAACTTCTGCAAATGAAAAACGATTAACTGGTTGAGCTCGATTCACACAATAGCGATAAAGACCATGAACCTCTGCAAATGTTACTGAACCGTCACAGTCGTCGACTGAAATGAACCACTGATTCACTTCCGTGGTCAATCCAAAGATAACGATGTTGGGTTTGGGTAGAAAGCGAGACAAAAAAGGAATAACATAAGTAGAGGGGGTGTGTACATGCAAACGCTTGTACTGGAGCCAGCGGAAGATAAAGAAATACAATGAGAAAGATGGGAATACGGGATTAGTGCAAAACAGAATCGTCGCCGCAAACACCTCACACATTACAAAACGGTTGATAATAGAATCAACGAACCATTTATGGACATCACCACTACAGGGTGAGTCCTACGATAACAAATCAAGGGGGAAATGGGGAATAATACGTTCGATGGAGCAGCACAAAGCAATCAAAATCCGCTGATTACGTAGTGTGAAATGGACATTCTTTAAACGTCGGACATGAGGAGGCTTTCTTGAAAATATTGATGACGAGAAGTGGCCACATCATGTCGCCACTCAAAGTAACCTCCAGATACTTAATAGAAAGAAGTTTGGTTAGGGGCACATTAAGTATGTGAAAGTATGTGAGAGTTCATCATAGAGATTCGTTCTCAGACTCGAAAGCGAAATGTCAGCCAGTTCGGGTGTGTTAAAAGAAAGGCTGCGAGCTTCCGACCTTAACAGATCGGATAAATTGTCAGGCAAGAGGAGCAAAGAAAAACCTGTCATATTTTTGTGCTGAACATCGCATCACCTGCACACTCAATTACAAGTGGCCACAAATTACCAATGACATTATAGAGTGGGACGACGAAAGAAGGTATGCACCCTTTAGATCACCAAAGCCAGTAGAGCGTTGATGGGGCCTGACCATCAAGTCGGGTAACCTAGCTTTCAGTCACAAAGCAATCGTGTAGAAAGTAGGGGGTTGGGGTTTCGATGTCAGATTTGTTGGGACATTGAGATAGCGTCTCTCCCTCTCTTGTTGAGATAGCGTAAGTGCTTCCAAAAGGACATATGTGAAAAGTCTTAGATTTTCCACTAAAGAACGGCAGAATGAAATAACAGAGACAAGCGACAGCACTAAAGATTGGGTATGAGCGAAGGTATATGAAGTGAGTACAGTCCGTGATGCTCTGAGTTTACATTCGACCCGGGATTAGCTTATCGAAAAATTCAAATGCAACGGACTTACGTGAAATCAGGTGAAATTCAGTAGCTCATTTTTGAAGGATTGAAGTGACGCACGCTGCTTTACAACAGTGATCCACTTTGCGTTGTACAAAACGCTGGGTGAACAGGCCAGCAAGGGCTGGCACAAAACTCAGCAAGTTCCCTAAGAACGATTATTTGTGAGCCAACACGCCCACTTTTTCTGCTGCACTTCAGTCGGATGGGTTCTTCAGAAAGAATCGAATTCCTAATTGGTGTAGACGAATCCACAGGAACCGAGAAGGAATTCAGATTACGACTAAGCGTTTCGACAAGGACAACATGTTGTTTGGTGTGGAAGTCTAATGTGTTCAGCCTTTTTCAGATATCCCAGATCTCACGCCAGCTTTTTACATCGGGTAACATGTGCGTTTAGGCGGAGTTCAAACAGTCTAATTAACACAAAATGGACGTTGAAGGGCCATTGACAATCGGCATTGTGGAACATGATGTATGAGCTCTCCGACTGTATGATGATGCGACGTAAAATGAACTCGAGGGGAATACAGGCTCCCGGGTGTCCGCAGAGCTTGCAAAGAGCACTGATTTCTACCAATTGGGTAAAAATCACACAAAAAGCACGAATGATTGTGGTGATCATCCGTCCCTGCGGGCACGAAAGGTGTGCCGAGCACCATGAGCGGCTCAATCCCACCCAAAGGAGACATCAGCCAATCCAATCACTTGGTCATTGTAATAAATATAACAACCATTTGGTTCCAAACCAGCTGGACAGGTTTATTACAAGTCCGCGTTTCCAGGTCACTCCACAAACACCACATTAGAAATGATAATAGCATTTGCCATCATCCCTAGAGCGAATTGTCACCAAGATTGGCTGATGTTGGGAATGAACGTTATACACAATGCTCCTCAGAAAAAGTGATCAAAAAACACTTCCGTCAAAGAAACACGTTCAAGAATTGCGAACTACTTCGCACTGGGCGTCTATTTCGAGAAAATAAACCTTCCACAAGTATGTACGAAATACTTCCCGAGACTGATAAAGAGCCAGTCTTCCCGGCAAGAAAAACTACAGCAATTCTCCTTGACCAAACCCAGCTTGTGGCACAGAGAGTACCACTAAGACACATGAAACATTTCGTGCACAGTCTTTGCTCCCTCTATATGTGACGCAGAAACTTAGTCCAAAGTTCAAAATGACCCGCATTCCAAAAATTCATCACCTGGCTCTTGTCTAGGAAGGTTTACTGCAGACTAGTTATCGTCTTCTAGTCTGAATTGCTTGCAAATACTTAATATTTATATTGATTGAAATTCACCTACAACTGATCGCAGCTGTCGCATTCTCAGACTTTCCAATCAGCCCCTTTCGAAAAGAGGTACTAGACTTGAGTTTCGCTCATACTATAGCTCGTCAGCATTGCATATCCTTCCCACGGCCTGGACTGAAATACTGGTTACGCTTTCATGAGGCAATCGTGCTCACCACTGTGCTACTGACCTCACATTAGACACGACCGAAATATCATACGTGAACGCCCAACCACTTTCTTTAGTTCGAGGTACCCTCTTACCAATGAGTTATAACTGGGTAGTTGTTAATACAAGCTGTGAGCGAGTCGC
This sequence comes from Paragonimus westermani, assembly GCA_008508345.1. NCBI lineage: Eukaryota > Metazoa > Platyhelminthes > Trematoda > Plagiorchiida > Troglotrematidae > Paragonimus > Paragonimus westermani. The sequence goes on along the minus strand of QNGE01001253.1, from coordinate 56,725 downwards.
TCAACAGTATACCTATTGTGGAAAGGTCCACAGCACGAGAAAATAAGAACAATCTTGAAGAGACTGGCATTAATCAGAAACGCACGTGCATTTCGACGCTTTCTACAAGTAAATTTGTTTCACCGCTGTACCGCATCCACGGTTAACAAAGAAAAAACTGGAAGGCGTCTCCTGTTGGGAACGTAGTTTGTAGCGCTTCAATTAGTCAACTATGAATTGAATCGGTATGTTAAATTAAGAACAAAGCAGTACAAAAAAAATAAGGAGTCTGAAGACAGCTGTATCCGTTCCAACATGAGAACCATAAAACTAATTTACCTGCATATGACGCTCGCGATAAGATTAACCGACGTTATCCAAAACTAGTGAACTCTAGACTATGGGCAATTGGACTCATTCTAACAAAATCAAAATCGTAAGCCTGCTGAGTAGTGAACCACTTACCACCTGCTGGGCCGACGCGTTTGCGACAAATATCACAACGAGGAGATTTAACAGACGCTGAAATGAGCAAAAGTGACAAACGAAGATGAACGAAGGAAATGCCGGTTTGTAGCAGAAAACCTATTCCGACTGACAACACAATCAAACATCGGAAATACAAACATCTTAGAATTCGATTCGGTTGCGCCGACAACTACAAAACTGGAGCCAAGTACATTCCGGCTTTTACGCCACAATATGCGCACTTGGAATGTATAACATTAAGCAGTCCTGGTTTAGAAAGGAGCAGTCGTAACAATCAGGCTTGAGTTCAGGACCGCGTGGCGGATGATTAGTGTCGTTACCACTGCGTTATCGTGAGAATTCACACACAACACCATATAAAAGGCAGCCCTAAACCGTTGAGTTAAATTGCGTTAAGCCAACGTGAAAACTATCGTAGACCAAATCATTGAGCTTAACATGACTCGGCTGGAATGGTTTAAATTTGGATTCGGGCAATATGACATACACTCGCCGATTATAATAATATATTTCTTCATCCAAGTAACTTATTTTGAAGAGTAATAGAAAAATAGATACAAAAAATATACCGGACACAAGAGAGACGATAATTCTTTAAAACACCGTGGGGGTTACAACGGAGTAAGCAGCCTCACAACCAGTATATACACAACGAAACAGGTAGCATACCTGGAGAACTAGGTTTACTATCCTCCTTAACTTTGTCAAGGGTATCTGAAAGACCAGCTGCCTCAGAGTCAGTTTGAGGTTCTGCTTGGGAAGAGACTGTGTTTGGTCCAGATGCGGGATAATCGGTATTGTCTACTTCGGAGAGTGGGGAGTCAACGGGTACCACAGCCTGTTTCTGCTCGGACGGCAACGCAGGTGAATCTCGCTTGAGAATAGTTTCAACTGGAAGATAACCAAACATTTGGAGAAAACAGTCAACGCTAGGTACAGATTATGTAAAGTTTCGAAGGCCGAAGGGTTGGTTGGTCGTATTAGTGGATACCTAACGCCTAAAGGGTCTAATGAGTATTAGAAAAACTGTGGCCACAAAATTTCAAATGTTTACGTGGATGAGTCAGTGATGAGCGATCTTATGAGCACACAGCAGACCAAATCGCATAGTTGCAACAAAGCTGTTTTTCACCGTCAGAAGAGCAAGGGTTAAGAATACCTATAAAAAAGAGCATTCCGATCGCCAGCGGTTGGCCGTGACCATTAAAATGGTGTCCAGTACAACCAGAAAATTCTTGGTACAAGTTAAAAGCCTGGAAGCATACAGCTTGAATACCTCTGCTACACGCAGCGTCACCCAGAATTGGACGGCAGCTTTAGTTACTGTGCCCCCAGAACAGGCAAGCCCACCACTGCTGTGAGTCAGACTTCGGGTCCCTGGCTGTAAGTAGGGTTTCCTTAAAAACTCGTCCTATTACGTTGCAGGTCAGGCTTTCGAATCAAGGGCCTTGGATAGGGTCTCAAAAGCCATTCCACTTTAGCAAACGAGGAATATCTGAAGGTACCATTCTTTTGACCTGAGGGTACTCCAGTACGGTAAGGTTTGATTCGTTGATACATACAAAGAATATGGTCTATTTTTTTACAGCCATAGGCGGGTCGACCTGGTTACACAAGTCCGGGTGTCACGCAACCATGAGAAGAAAGCACACTTAGAACACAAGCCACGAACATTCAGTGTCGGGGAACTTGCGAACAAACAAGCAGCATGAACCACGTAATGCACGTTGGGTAAGTAGTGCCAAGCCGCGAAGTGAGAGCATAGGGTTGGAAACAATGAAAAGATGCACTGAAATGGTCTTAAGATTAAACGGAGACAATGCGTACGACAGCCCATTTCCGTTTAATTTCGGATCTTAAGATTGCAGGTCGTTAAATAGAGAAATTAGGAAAAAACCCATCGGATCCACCTATCTTATACATCAAGTGAGACGCTAAATATAACTCCTGAAAGCTTGTGAAGGCCACTCCATTATAAATTGCATAACACTATGCACAAAGCACACTAGCTAGTGTACCTCCGAATGAGTTTAGAATGAACAGATATCTATGATACACCTGGAAAATGTGAAACGGATAGTAAGTGCATCATCATCAACATCATAGACAGTAATACATCAGTGGTTCACACCAATGCTTAATTGCCACACAACCATGAAGAAAAAGCAAACCGTATACAGGAAGAGAGAGAAGGACAAAAGAAGGGGACGGGAAGGGACCTAACTACTGAAAATGACTACGTCCATATTCAAACATTCAATATCGAGATGCCCACACCTTGCAGACAAACAACCGAGCTGCAAGTGAGAGTAAGGCGTCATCAGCGAGACAGCTTCCTTACGGCTTTCACTGCCCCGCGTCATTAAATGCACTCACTTCACAGACANTAGGTCCCTTCCCGACCCCCTCTTTTTTCCTTCTCTTCCTATATACGGTTAGCTTTTTCTTCATGGTTATGTGGCAGTTAAACATTAGTGCGAACCACTGATGTACTGTTTATGATGACGATGATGATAGGCCAACATATAAGCTAAAAAGTCAAGGAAGAGGACAGCGGATACTTATTTCGACGAAACGAGTAGTTAATCCGGTTACAACTAAAACTGACTCTATGCGGAGAGGAAATTTATGATTTATCACTTCTTTAGTTAATCGGGTGAAGCTAGTTCATGAATTTTGAACTGTGTAGAGGATAGACCGGAGGAGCAAAAAATAGTCACATCTACCAATATCGCCATTCCAACTGATAATATAAAGATTGACAGTACAGCAGCATCACAGTTCCTGTTGCGCGACAAAATTACACCGGACGTTAAGGCACCTCAAAAGTTCCCAAATTCACGCAATAAAACGTCCACTTGTACCTACGTACCCGTAAAGAATAGGGCCACCTAGCAGGCTAACCCACGTGATCCAGTAGTAAAACACCTAACTGGTTTACAGTACCGACGAATAATGTTTGATATGTATTGATCACCACTCTCAACGGCAGACTCCATACTTATGGACACTTCAGCTTACCGGTGAATCATGTTCACTTCTTCAAAAGAGCATTACAAACCAAATGCCACGTTCATACGCAAGGCGCGAATTAAGCACATTTGACCACATAGGATGTTCCCCAAGGTTCGGCTACAGAGCCACAAGCCTAACTGATCTACAGTACTGACCAATAAATCGAATCCACATAGTCCCATATTCTCAGACGCTATGAAGTTGGTGGAATGTACATCGAAGATCAAGATGCGAGAGGACCTCGACGGAATCTAACTGTTCTGGTAAACGAGAACTTATTGCTGATACAAATAAAGCGCTTTAGGATTGCTGAAGAAGACACCTACTTGTAACCGCTATGAACCCCATTAAAGGGTACCATGACTCGCGCAACTGCCCGCCACAAGTGGCATAGGATGGCGTTCAGTAAGGCCAATATACCAAAATAATAAAGGTGAGGAAAACAGGATTAACTGGAGCCAGAAACACTGTGGATGCACACGGGTGATTGACTGTGGTACGCTGCCACACCAGACAGCATCTCTAACCAACTGTCCCCAACCGGATAGGCGACACCCGCTAAGTTTTTTTACACGTCATTACATTTGTTATATGTGGATATTTGCGGAAAAAGGGTCTGGAGATAGCATGTTTTGAAATCTCCAAAAAGAGACGCTGGTAAGCAGCGGCGTTGTTCACGCGATTATCCCAATCGACGTTAGCTAATCAGCTAAGACAAAGACGGTCAAATACAGAAATTCCGATATCTTCTTAACCAAAAGGACAAGTGATTGTTCAGAACAATGATGGAACTGGTAGCGCTATTGGTCATGTGATGAGCCTGGCAGTTAGGTCATAAACGTTTAACCACCAAAGAAAGTCTGAGTGCGTGTTTGTGGGAGTTTCAGCACAATCCAATATGCCTAAACTTTTACACACTAAAGACACAACCATACTCAGTGGTGGAGTCTTCAATCTGAATTCTAATCTCAGCGAACAGCCGAACACCGAAAGCCACATATGGCGTAGGTTGGTCTGCAATTCTCGTCGGTAGGGCTGGCTGATAAAATAGTGCTACTTGGGTACGCGAACTGTCAAACAATCTCAAGAGGACTGCCTGCCATACATAAGTGGATCCTGAAATGATCGCAGTTTGAAGGTGCGAAACGTGTACAGAGCAACTCGGTTGGTCATAATGCGCCACATGTCCTGTGTGACTGTTAGACGAGTTAAGCAAGGTGAAGATAACCACCTGGTCGACACCATCCATGAAGAAAAAATGAACAGGAAGGAGAGTGGACATCCATGGTGGATACCGCTAGAAGTGGTGAACATCCAAGACAGACATTCACAAATTCGTGCACTGTTCGCGCGATGAGCAACAATCTTGACAGATTTCCTTGAGAATATTTCGCAATCAGGCAGCCAAAGTCAAGAGACCTCGCGTCTAAAAGAACCACAACTATCGGTTGTTCATGGGAGTGCGATACCCAAGATCTGCCGCATGGCAAGTGACCAGTGTGCTCCCGACCGGATCGCCGTATCTGGGATTCCTCGGTATGCCGACACAATAAAGGACAGGTGGGTGACTTGTGCATGTTACCTGGTCACTCTAGGTGTTCATGCACAGTGTCATACACAGATCACAGTCATAACGCACACCCAGACATAAGCAACAGATAGTTCCATGGTCCGCTCGACAAGGATTCTATGCACAACTTTTACTGGAACCACATTCAAAAAAACTGTTTATACGGACCAATTCACGCCTTTAGCGCGAAGAATGGGGTCATAGGGGCTATACTCCACATGGGGAAATTTCGGAACTTTATGGGTCCGCAGTGCTGCGTAATACAACACAAAAAACGGAAGCAGATGTACATCGCCTTAAGCACAGAATGCGAGATCCGAGTTGCAGTTGTACTTAGGTAGGTAACATGAAGGGCCAAAAAACAAAGAAAACTCACTGGGTGATTCTGACGATCTTCGGATATCGGAAACAGGAAGCTTAGAGTCGAGAGAAATGGAGTCTGCTTGCTGTGCAGCGAGCTGTGCACTTCTATGGCATTTTGAACACAACCCGTCAAAGTTTGGACTGCCAAAAAATCCACACTTCTTTCGGCAGAGTAGCGGTATATTCTGTGGTTGGTTGTTCTCCTCCATGAGTACGTACACGGAGTTTAACTTATTGCGAGCGGCCCGATTAGCTGAAACTTCCAATAAAAACACTTTCCTCACAAAAGTAAGACAGTTAACAGGGACAAGCGCCTTATATTCTCCAACACGTACACAAGCTAAGTGACTCAGAAAATCGTTCGATGTGACCGCCAGGGCGTTGGTGGCGAAGCTAAACAAATGTCAAATTTCAAATCCAGGACTTGATGAAGGCTTGCGTCTGTTGACGTCCTGATGTTTGACTGGTGTTATTTGGAGGTTGACAAGGCCGGGTTTTCTGTTGATGTGTTCAGCGGTAGTCTAAGGGTAGGGACAGAAGACAATTCAGCGACTCGGCCGTTGATGCACTGGTTCGAGGCTGAGGCTCAAGGCTCCCGGATCCAGTCGATTTTCCTTGCTCAGCGTCAGCTGAAGTCTGTTGACCTGAAAGGCGACTAGTGAAAACAGTGTGTAGCACCGCTCGAAACAGCAGAAACAAATCATACTTCGATTAGTACAAGGCAGGAAAAAGATTGTTGCTACATTTGTCTAGCTCGCTTTTGAGCACATCTGTGCTCGCGGCCTCAACGATGATTGCTGGCAATTTGTTCCACCAGTTGACCACCCGGTTAGTGAAAAAGTTATATCTGACAGTCAATTGTGAGCCTGTTTCCTTGACTGTGAATCCATGACCACTTAAGGCTGTGTCCTGAGGCATTTCGAGCAAACATGCCAACCGGCTTGTTTCAGTGTGGTAGGTGATTTTGTACATTCCAATAAGGTCTTCTCTTACCCGCCTGTGCTGGAGCGAAGATAAGTTCGACGAACTTAGTCCGTCGTGGTAGCTTAGACCCTTCATGCCCAATACCATACGTGTGGCGAGCTTCTGAACATTTTCGAGGGCGGCTGTCCTTTTGGATATATAGTGACTAAGCTTGGAAACAATATTTCAAGTGGGGGCGAACTAGAGCCGAGTGCAGTGGAATGAACACTGCCGGACAAGGGTTAGCGATCGCTGATTTCAGTCGATATAACGCCCGCAGCGCTTTTGTCGCGGATGCGGCACACTGAGCAGATGGAGTGAACGTACCAGTGACTTGGATACTCAAGCCTTTTGTTTGCTGCTTAGTTGTTAGCTCAACTGTCTGTCCGTGTGCATCTCTCAAATACCTGAGCGTTGACTGGAGAACTTAGGCGAGGATATGACTTTTGATAACGTTGAGCGGTAAGTTCCACTTTAATGTCCATCCGCAATTTTTCAGAATGTCCTCTTCGAGAGCGGTCAAGTCCGACGAACTCCTGACCTGCTTTATATCGTCTGCATACAGATAACATGGGCAGACAAAGTCGTTGTTCAGGTCGTTTATGCATACCAGGAAAAGCAGAGGGGCGAGGATTGATCCCCAAGGAACTCCACTAAACGGTGAACCTTTGTCCGACAGTACTCCTCTTACCCTCAGTCTACACGACCTTCCAACTGGAAACGCTTGAATACACCTGCAGATTCTAGCAGAGGTTCCAGCTTCTCGGCGTTTTCACCATAGAAGCATGTAGTTGACAGAATCAAGGGCTTTCTGAAAGTCCAGTTAGCACACCTCGACCAATTCTCCTTTATCCAGTTTCTCCGTGACAGTGTCTAAAACCGTCAACAAATTGGTAAGACGAGTTTTCCCCCTTAGGAAGCCTTGTTGAGGAGCTCTAAAGAATTTCTGTTAACAGAGAAACTTACAGATTCTCTCTCGTAAAATTCGTTCGAAAAGCTTGCTAACAGCACTAGTCAGACTTATTGGTCGGTATTTTTCAAATTCTGATCGGTTGCCATCTTTGAAGATGGGAATTTTAATGGCTTCTTCACGGTCTGTCGTCACTATCCCTGTTTCTAGTGTTAGATTAAACACTTGGGCAAAGGGCAACGCCAACAAATTTGCCAGCGGTTCTAGGACTGCTGGATGGATGTGGTCAGGTCCTGCGGATTATGTGCTGTTTAGCTTGGATATCGCTTGCTCAACTTCTTTGGGTGTAGCGACCTGAACCACTGTGGGCATGCTCGCGGCATTAGGCAGGGCTTCGATGCCTTGTTGTCTGGGCGATAAACACTTTGAAACTGTGCCATAAACGCGTCCACCATGCCTTTGTCAATCACTATGAGCTCCCCGTTATAGTAGAGCGTTGTCCCAATTTCCTTTCTTAAAGAGGACCTGGACTGAGCATAACCATAAAGCCTCTTGGGGTTCTGTTTAATGTCTTGTGCTAGACGAGCATTTCCTGCTACCTTGCCTGCTTCATTTCGAGCCTTTTTTTAATTCATGAAGCTTTTAAATCCCTTATGTTGCATATGTCCTTCCAAGCCATATACTTACGTTGGGAATCTCTCCGGACCCTGGGACAAACCCATTGTTTCCAACCGCTTCCTCCTATTTGTTTCTTAGGGACGTTCTTATCCGCAAGAACCTGGATGTTATCGATGTAGATCTACCCCAGACTGTCGACGTCCCCCGTGGGAACCGTTGGGTTCTAGGTCATCTTATCAGTTCATAGTGTTCACAGTTCATTTCTGTATTCCGTAATTCTTTTTATACGTTTTGTATATGCTGTTTGGTCAGTTTGAGGGCACTCTGAACAATTTTTGGACCTCGCTGGCAACAAAAGTAAACCGGAGTTTCCGCGTGTCTGTTGACTTTCCGAAGCTCAACATTTACCATCTCACTCCGCATGTGGAATTATTTGTCCGAAGCTGTCCGAACCTACCCTCTGACGTTGTTCTTTTCTCATGTAGTGACCTGAACAGTTCAACGGATCTCGACCTACTAGTCAGCCGTTCCGCTTTTATCGGCACGTCTCCCTTTTTTCCATGCCTGTTGCTACTGAATCGTTCGCTAACCATTCAAGTTCACACCGAGTTACGCGTAATCCGTTGATCCAGTAAGTGCCTCTCAATATTCAACGACAGAGGTAATAAATCCTCGAAACGGTTAACAAGAAGGCGCTAGTAATAACTGGATTTAATACGGTATTAATGGAATCAATGTACAAGAAAAGTGAATCTCTCACCTCGAATGTGAAAATCCTCAGAAATCAAAGAAAGTGCCCGCACAACAAATTGACAACCAGGCACCTCTCAACAATGGTGAACGATAAAACGGGTTGAGCTCACTCAAACAAATAGTCATTGGTTTGGTCAGAGCAAAGCGACTGTTCATTCGTCGAGAAACGACGGGAATCACAAGTTACTCAAGGAAAAATACTGAAGAAAGAAGTCTAATTTCGGCATTTACAAGCTTACAGTGCTCGGACTAAATAGGGGTGAGGGAAACGGTCAAAGTAGGTGGTGTATGAACAAGGATGAGTAATGAATTTCATTTGGGGAAGAGAGCAAAGCTTAAGGCCACCTTTCGAAATCAAGCAAAGCTCAGAAATCTCAAAATAACGCAACAAACCTTGTCAAAATCAACAGTTACCGTTGACGCCCTTCCTTTGTGTTACCTTATTTTAATCATTTTTCTCATTGGACTTATTAAGTGGATTCAAATTAAGGCCGTTCAATAAATAAAGGTGATAGGCTGGCCTGTCGATATACACAGGGTAGGAATTAATAATGCGGTTGAAATTAAAATGAGGTATCGTCCTCTGGAATTTCCACAAGTCCACTTATGCCCGCTTCTCTCACACTCGCCAACTGCGGCTAAGTTTACTGAGCGGTGATTTAACTTCTGTTAAGTGGCACAGTATTTTGTTTTTTTATATAAGTTGAACATCACTCACAGTTTATGGCAGGTATCACATTTTCATAGACTTTCCCGTCAGCCCCTTTCTAAAAGGAGTATTAGACTGGAGTTTTTCTTTCACTAGAACTCGTAAGTAGTGCATATCCCCGCCTAACATCAAGTTAGTGGCGCACTGGTCATCACGGTTGCCCCATGGAAGCGTAACTGAAGATCTAGTCCCGGCCGTGGGAAGGATATGCACTGCTGACGAGTTCTAATGGGAGAGGAACTCGAGTTTAATATTTCTTTTCGGAAGGAACCGACTGGAAAGTCCATGGAAACGCAACAGTTGCGGTCATTTGTCGGTGACGTTCAACTTATGAATATTTCACTGCCTAATACTCGGATCCGGGACTGAAAATCCAGGTCACTTGGATCCAGTCAGCTGGTTCTCTTCAATGCCCATCGGGTGTCCCTTGATCTGAAAGACAGACATTGAGAACAGTGTTTATGTCTGCGCGTTAATACCTCACTAATTCGGCGGCTCGTACACAGATCCGAGACTGGAGGCCGGTGCTGCCTGGATCCAGTCGGTTTGTCCGTTTTGTTAGTCAGCAGTTTCCCATTGACCAGTCATTCAAGGGAGTGTGTGACAACGCTCTTGGGCGTTACAGTGTTTAGCAAGAGCAGGGTAAAGTAACAACCTACCAATGTGTAGTAATTGGGATTATCATAACATTTTGAAACGGGTCGTAGAGTGGCACCTTACAGCCACTAATGCAGTGGGTGATAATCCTGCAGGAAACGGACTGCTCCCTGAGAAGGGTCCGAGGTCTTGTTAAGAGGCAAACTCACCAACACAATCTAGTCAGGACATCGATGACGGCTGAGGAAACCAGTGATCACTTCAAACCATCCAGGGCCGTGGTGACGGCTGAAGAAATCAGACAACAACAAAGCACTGGGGGGCATGTCGGACCGACGAGCAGGATACGTGCAAGTGAGTAGGGGTGTCACGCCACCCCAAGAAACTGACGCCTATGGATTTGGCCTTACTGGGCCACTTGGAAGCGAAGCGGCTTAGACAAGTAGATAGTGACTCGTCACCATTTCATGATATATATTTACAGGCATTTCATTAATTTGGTAGAACTGGTCGAACTGGTTTTTGACAATACAGCGTGTTTTCCGCAACCGTGTCTGTCTTGTCTCCGCACAAGTAGACTGGGGGGAGCCGCATAGCAGGAACCCAGGTCTAGCGGCCAAAAAGTATTAGAACGTTTGGCAAGGAAAAGGCCCATTACATCAGGTCTAGGCTCTTAAAGCTTCTCGTTATGGCCCCTCCGACTGTTATCAACTACTGAAGTGAGAAACTGCTGCATGAGTTCTGTGCCAAAGAAAAAATATGTAGATTAAGTTGCCGTGGAATCTTCAAGATGCAGGTGGACAAAGATCGAGAACTTCATTACGAGACTCGTAGGCGAAGTCTCTCCGGTCAGTGACATTTTTGTTGGTTACTCACCGGACACGTTTAATGGCGGGTGTCTTTCTTCAAGTCGATGAACTCGACTTGATTAGCGTATTCTAGCAGCGGTCTTGACAATTGTGCAGTCCGTCGGTATGATGTTTCAAGGTCGAAATGATTTGACAAAGGCCAGTTGGGCGCAAAGAGATTTTTGAAGGTTCTCTCGAAATATAAAAATATGTATTTCAAGGCAAACGCGCACATTCTGCCGAGTTTTGTAGATGTGTCATGGTGACAAAGATAGACTGTCTAAAAATCTGTCATATTTGCATGTCTTTTGGAAAAATTTCCTGCATTATTTTTGATTCCGTAATCGGTTTTGTGTTGTGAAAATGCTTCCACCAGAATTTTCCTGGTTGGACACTTACTTATGAACAACGTCTATGTATGCCCTATGCATCAATTTACGGACCACACTGATGGAGAGCACATGAGTAAACTCGTGATAAGCTCGTATTTGAGTTGTTCAAGGTGCACCATGCTTTTCTTCCGGAAGTGACTTGTTGAGAAATACACCTTCAAGTGATAAAACATTATGGAATTATTAAGAATATAACGAAATCTTGGACAACATACTGGTGACCCCTGCCACCTCCCCTTGCACGGGTAGAAAATGTTCGTTCACGGTGCGCGTAAAGCCGGTTGGTAAGTTAACTCAGCTGGACGGATCAGTTGAAACAACGCCAGCTGACATCCCCTCACTTGAGTGGTTAGACGTTTCAGGCACCAATCATCGCATACGGCAGGCCTTGGGCTGTTAAACACGTCTATGGTGACAGCCTGAATAATTTCATGAGAACTTCCAGATTGTTGTCTCAATATTCCGACTGTCTGAGTAAACCTCACTGCGCTGGGCAGCAACGCGCAATGTTCGATAGCTGCCTTAACCCGATCCTTACAATATCAAATCAGGTAGGATAACTTCTGTCCTTTGGTGGTTTACCTGTTTGACTACGTTAAGCTCAAAAGTTTGCATGAAGCCATGGTATCTCAGGCACAACTCTTCAGATGAATTTAGCTGGACTTTTGAAGATCTACACGACTGACTAAAATGCGCACATACCCTTCTATAGAACTCCCTTGGAACCCATATGCGTAAGTCTGTAAGGCGAGCTGGGCGTCAAAACATTTATATCACTCCTTCAAGATAGCTCCATGGTACTACCAAACACTTCCTTCCTCCAACCGCTTGTGAAACCCTGAATATTCCCTAATAAGCTTGAGCTTCTCTTCCCTCAGTCACATTTCTTCCCAACCAGCCAATCGTTCATCACCAAGTGCCGCTTGGGTGGACACAACGTTACAGCTGGGGCAAAGTAGAGAAATTTGCAAACACACTCCATCATCTCTAGTAGGCTGTCGCGATCCCTAAGACTAACCCTGCGCATGGTCGCTGCTCAGCTTTAGAGGCGCCGAGCATACCACAGTCATGCGGAAAAGTAAACAATCCATCAATCCCAGGAAAGTCCTTGAGACGATCAAGGAACTCTTCGGAATAAAAGAGCACTGATAAACAGTGAACTCAAGCGGGAGTAGTATAGGCAATAGAAGACCTAATCCAGTTCGTTCCACTCAGAAATTTTATTAAAACCGTCAAAACACAAAAATTGGAGGATGCAAGAACGTCGCCTCGATTTCACAGCACTAAATTTTCAATGACAGAAAACGAATTTTCTCATGTGAAACACTTAAAGTTGGGTGGAATGGGTAGTCAGTCGGTGCGTTAGGATAGGTCACTAATTCCAGGGCAGGGTGAAGCTTACGAACACTTGCTTCTGAGCGCACGAAGCAGGCTTCGGTCGTCTGAATTCAACCGCCTCAACAAATTGCTAAAATCTTGGGTACTGGATGTACAAATCATGTCGATGGCGCAAGCAGTGGTTAAGTTACACGAGACAATTGATTGTATTCGTGAACGCGTCTGTTCTAGAATCGAGTGGTTATCCAAAAAAGTTCATGAAAATATCGTGGACGAAAATCTCCACATAAACTGGTGATCACTGTGTGAAAGCAAAAGGTCTGTGTCGGGTTGCCCTTTCTGGTGTTTATAGTATACATAAAGTAACGCGAAGACTGGTGAATTCGACTAACCGAAGGAGTAACGCATCCGAAATTTGTGCATTGCCTCGAACTCAGAAAATGCCTGTGCTCTCACTCAAGGGATACCAGCCTGTCATTGTCGCCCCACACTGCACCTACCAAGTTATGCTTCACCACAAAGAGATTTACTTAGGCAGAACCGAGAGATTGCTTGCTTGCATCCTCCAGTTTTTGCGTTCTAACGGTTTTGTTCAAATATTCAAAGGTGCCCTGATTTAATCTTCACTACAGGTCACCTTGGGATCACCAGTCACCTGTGGGAGATAGGGAAGGGAACCGTCATCCGCTAACAACAGTGAAGCAGGCAGGCCCGATCACACGATTCACCTTGGGGTAGCTTCAGATGTTTGGCAACCGGGAGAACTCAACTTCGTGTCAGGTGTGGTGAGATCCATCCGCTTGGTCACTTCGAATACGTAGTGATAAGCTCCGACTAATAGAGGTAGATTTGATAGCCACGAACGCGGATGCGTCGAGCATTGTAAATCCCGGACTTCTAGTAATGATGGAAGTTACAGACTTATTTCAGATGTCCCTATTCGCGATTTTTCAGGGTGTTCGTCTCTGGATCGCCTCATTTCTTGGTGACAGGACCTTCCGGATCGAATCGGGTTGCTATCTCTCATCTCTCTCACCCTTCTCAGTGGGTGTGCCAAGACTACCAGTACCTGGCCCATTACTATTTTAATCTATGTTAACGATTCAACTGAGAAAGTTTCAAGCCCCTCTGTTCTTTCTAAGGACAGACTGAGTACTCACGATTCTGGGTCGTTACAAACTGGCCCAAATGCAGCCACGGAATGGTCGCAAATGTGATATTTCCCTGACGACCGCAACTACGCACACACGTCCGCTGACGATAATTTCATCAGCCGTCCCTCAAAACATTATTCACAAGCAGCACTGTACCTTGCCAACGTGACTCATAAAGGTGACCTCGTCAAATGACCATAGTCCTGCTTGTTCTGACTTCATCAGGAGCTAGCGGCCGAAAAGGATCAGATGTGCTAAGCCTGATGGAACTGATGTTTTCTCACAAAGTCAGGCAAAGAAACAAGCAGTAGAAGTCAGAAAGTTACTTGCTTGCTCAGCCTCAGTAGTTTCTTTTGTATTCAACTATTTGAGTAGCTGCCTGCATTGAGTGTGTGACGACTGTTGTGTATTTCATAGAAAGTTAGTGATCACGCTCCCAGTCCATATTTGTTCCCTTCTGGTCGATCCTTCTCCTTCTTACAATCGAAATCTTCATTGTGGAAGTTGCTGGCCTTTCTTACGAAGACTGAAATAGCCAGCTGAATTGGGCGCGCGACAGATCGTTTCCTCCTGATTGTTAATCTTGTTTTATCGTTAAATCTTGATGTTGTCTACTTGTGGAGCCTCGCTTTTGCGTAGTCTTTCCCCTATAATTTTCCCTGCTTGGTCTTCGCTTATATGTGCCTCGACTTCACCCGCGCTTTATTGCTCCGCCATTAAGGCACTGTTGCATTTGGTTGAATGCATATGAATCGTTAATCTCGGAGTTTGTGGGTTTGATGGATCTAATGTCAAGGTTCTTGGCTGTTCATCCCATTTAATTTGTGATAACTTTCTCGTGCCCTAACACCTTACCAATAAGAAACGCGCCTTCAAGACCGCCCCACTTTTGGATCCGAATCGGTTGCTCAACGGGCTTAGAATCTATGGACGTTTGCTGCATTACAGATGGACTACTCTAGACCCAGCTTATCGACAGACGTTGCGAACAAACTAAGCGTAACTCTTAGAACCACTAGACATCAAGGTCAGCACTAAGAAATGCATGAGTGTGAGCAACCTGTTGCAGAAATTTGTACTACGTCACCGAAGGCGTATTAAGAAATCCGTTATAGCTCCAGAGATACGGAATTGAAGTCACTGACCCGACTTAACCCCGGAGCTGGTTTCGACGCATTAGTTATAACATCCCAAATTTAAGAAATGCGGTATTCTTCTTTCGAGTGCACCTTTTCTCCTATATTCAACAACGTCACAAAGCAACAAAAATAAGAATTAGGTTTAGCGAATATCACCACATTCGCCACC
This sequence comes from Paragonimus westermani, assembly GCA_008508345.1. Lineage (NCBI taxonomy): Eukaryota > Metazoa > Platyhelminthes > Trematoda > Plagiorchiida > Troglotrematidae > Paragonimus > Paragonimus westermani. The sequence continues at coordinate 41,719 of QNGE01001253.1, read as the reverse complement.
GTTAGAATGATTCACTCATCACGTCAGCACATGTTTGAAGCTCGGATGAATCTCCGTCAACTTTTTCAGTGTTCGCAGATGACGGTAGTGATTTTGTCGCTCAAATCCCTCTGGCTATTCTTGATTGGTTGTGATGAATTTGCATCCACAAAATTCGAAGTAGCTATGGTAATTCAGGGTTTGCCAGCGGGGTTCCAAGACACTAAGGCCGGAAAGCGCCTGTTGTCCGGAGAGTAGTAGAAACTACATCGTGGTCAAGCGTGCTCTATTGCAAGGAAACCGGAGAATGTAGCATAGCGACTCACATCATACTAACCGTTTTTGGACCCGGACACTGCGCAGTTGATTGCATGGCTTATATCTCCACTGAAATCCATTCAGAATCCTTTTAGTAAACTTACGTGCTATAGTTGCCTTGATTAATATGAAGCTGTATCACACCACCGTCACAAACAGCTGGCCTGCCAGAATCGTGGGGAAACTGGATACGTTGCACGCGTATACCATTCGAAGCGAGCGCAGTCTTCCGATTTCCGCACTAAAACCCGGACCCTACGAACAGCCAAAAGTCATGAGGACCCAATTTCCTTCCCGATTTCACATAACTTGGTCGATTTTTCTCCGGAAATGCCCTCTATACGGCATATTTAAATGTGGAAGTCCGCAACGTACGTCTAGAGATCGAAACAGGATTTTTCGTGACAACTATTAGGAAGCACATGCTGCCAACATCGATTCTGTTGGTTTTGGCCGATATTGCATCACTATCATGTACAGCAGGGGCGATCAGCTATACGAGTACATGCAATGGCGAAGTAAAACACGAGGAGGAATCGCTTAATTTACTTGCGTACATGGCAACCAACAAGAGTCCAAGTCAGCTGAACCGAAATTGACCTAAACTCATGCTGGATCTACCGCTGTCCGTCAGACGAGTGAATGGTCACGACAACTTTCCGGTACCACTGCAGAAGTTCTCATCTGTACTCGACGTAAGCCAGCCGTGGAGACTGTAGGATTTCCCGGCCCCTAGTGTAGTGGAGCAGCGTACGTCGACTAGATTTTATAAAGCTCGCATATTAGCATTCTCCGCCCGCCTAAAAGTCAGGGTCGAAGTTGGGCGTCTTCTGAGGTAGGGAGTAATCAGTCCTACCCAACATTTAACTTGGAGTACCCCTATTGTGTCAGTATGGAAACCAGATGTTTTCACTCTGCTATGTGCAGATTACCAACTGACAGTGAATCAGGCCGTCACTATGGGGCATTACCGCACTGTAGAATTAAAGGGTCCGTATGCTATACTGTGGTGCGGGGAAAAGTTTTTCAAACTGGACTTCAGTCCTGTGTATTCACAAATAGAAGTTGGTCAAGTGTCGGAAAAATTTACAATCATCAGTATACACCTAGGATTACTTCAGCGTAATCGCTTGCCGTTCGGCAATTTTCCAACGCGTTATTGACAACTCAATGAAAGACATTCCAAGTGAGTGCTCACTTGGATGACATTCTTATTTCTATACACTCTGATAAGGAAAACCTGAGAGCACTCGAGTCGGTGTTACAGCGATTTCAGGGAAATGGTCTGAAGTTAAAAGGAGGAATATGTGCATTACTAGCCGATAATGCTCGGCATCTCGGTTTTTGGTTGGATAGGTGTAGACTACACTCGATACAGGAAGACCCGGACCGAATCTGGAGGCCCCAGCTCCCCGAAGCACGAGTATTTTACAACACGTCATTAGCACGCTAACTCATTATTGTCGTTTCATTCCAACAATGTTAGAAATCCTGGAACCCTTGTAAAATTTACTGTTGAAAGATGTTCGGTAGCATTAGGCGTCCGAAAAACAATTTGCATTTGACACTGGAAGGAAGGATGTATCAGATTTGACTTACTGGTTCATTAGGACCCAAATAAACCCATAACTCTTCGTTGTGACGCCTCCCCATATGGTGTCAGGACTGTATTAAGTCGCAAAATGAACGATTCAACCGAGAAGCCAGTTGCGTTCACTTTTGGCAGTATGGCCGTAGCTTGAAAAATATACGCACAGTTAAACAAGGATACGCTGGCCGTAATCTTTTTTGCGACAAGTTTTCACTAGTATATTTGGGGAAGAACCTTCGACATATACACGGACCATAAGCCTCCGGTACCTCTATTCGCAGAAACGAAAGGAACCAATTAAACAGCCGCAAGCTTGACGTTGGTGCCTTATTCTGTCCGTTTATAATTACAAAATTACAAATCACGCTATGGACGCTCTCAAGTTAATACCCTGAGTGACACCCTGTGGAAGTCCATTGAGATAATACATTCAGTGCGGCATTTAGACAAGCACCCCGTAGCCGGCGAAAAAACATCCAAGGAACTGAACGGGATCTCCTCTTGCCCGGAGTTGGTCGATTTGTTCTTCAGGACTGGCGAATTAGTAGCGACGATCACCTAGCGCTTCATTTCACTCGCCGTGTGGAACTCAGCCTCGAAAAGGGTTGCTTACTCTGGGGTTCAAGGGTCATCAGTCCGCTGCAGTTCGGAAGAAATAATCGCAGAGTCGCGGGACGGTCACCCAGGTGTTGGTCGTACGATAGCCTTGGCTAAAAATTTTTTGTGGCGGCCGAACCTCAAAAAGAATGTAAAACAACAAAATCGTAACCATGAAACCTGCCCAACTACTTGAAATAGTACCCTCCGTCCTCCATTTAGCCATTGGAGGTGGTCCGATAAAACTTGGAAGTGGGTTGACTTCGACTATTTTAGCCCAAAGAGCAGATATGTTCATTGCCTACCGATGCTTATTCAAAGTACGTCAAAGTTTAGCTAGTAGCAAATGCCATATCAGAATCCACCGTTTTGTGATTATGAAATTGTTTCAACAGATATGGTATGCCCCAAGCAGCCGTATTTGATAATAACACCGTCTTCACCATCAAGAGGTTTCGAAAATTTATAACAAAAATTGGGATCCGACACGTGAGGACTGCTGCGTATCATCCGGCGTCTAACGGGCCAGCGGAACACGTAATGCAAGTAGTTGAAAGTGGAACGAAAAACGGTTTCCAGTATTGACGAAGACAGGGCTGGAAAACTTACTTTTCGCATATTGGACGACCCCCAACTAAAACTTTCAGCGATTTCAGCGATTCGTACACGGGTTCAAGGCTGGGGGCCCTAGTCTACCCGGATCCAGTCAGTTTGTTCATTTTGATATCCGGCGGTTTTCTGTTGACCTGAAAGGCAGTCATTGAAAACAGGGTGTAGCACTCTCTTGAGGGTTACAGAGAGTACCAAGAACAGAGTAAAATAATAAACTGGAAGAACAGAATAAATTACTAATCTAACGGTTTCTTAAATAGGTGGGAGTCCAATGACACGTTGAGATGGTCCTTAAAAGAGCAGCTAACAATCTCTAGTGGTAGGTCATTCCGATAGTTGATAATTCCATAAGAGAAGAACTCTTGTCTTGGGAAGGTCCGGGAGGGAAGATAATAGAGCTTCTTGTCGTGACCTCTTCGACTTTTATCACTTACTAGGGTGAAGAATTGTTGCACGAGTCCTGTGCTAAAGAGAAAGTGTGTAAGAATTAAGTCGCTGCGGAGTCTTCGATACTCGAGTGGATAAAGATCAAGAATTTCGAGGCGAGACTTGTAGGAGAGATGCCGTAAGCCAGTGACCATTTTGGTAGCTACTCGCTGGACAGGTTTAATGGCGAGTATGTCTTTCTTCAAACCGGTGTAGACGACTTGATTGGCATACTCGAGCAGTGGTCTCATGTAGACTCCGTATAGCGTGTGAAAGGCGTGCTTGTCTATCCGGGGGAAGGTTCGTTTGATCATCTCAAGAGTTATAAAAACCCCTTTGGTGGCCAGCTGATGATGATCGGAGAAGGACAAACCAGACGACAGCCAGATCCCTAGGGCTTTTGAGGTATATTTTCGTGATATCTACTACACTTTTTGCATCCTGTATCAAGAATAGGTTACCGAAGTCTCCTCCGAGTGACACCTGCGCACACTTGCTGTCGTTTAAAGGGGAACTCCAATCATCTGACCAGCACCTAATACTGTCAAGGTCAATCTGCAATACCTTGGGGTCGTATGCAATTCAGATTTTTAGGTCGTCGGAATAAAGGAGGGCGTTGCTTCAGATCAACTTGGGGAGATCGTTGATGTATATCAGAAACAACGGTGCACCAATAATGATCCTTGAGGAACTCTCACGGAGACTGGGAGCAGAGAAGGAAGACCCGAACCGATATTTTACTCCGAAAGTCCTGTTACCAAGAAAGGAAGTTATCCAGCGGAGAACTTCACCTTGGATCCCATAAGCTTCTAGTTTATGCACCAGAGGACCGTGTGGGACACGGCGGAAGGCTGTTGCAAAGTCGAAGAAGATAGCATCCGAGATATGACCACTGTCTTCGGCCTCTGTTAGGGTATCCATGAAGATTAACATATTGGTTACGCATGACCAATCTGGAAGAAAGCCATGCTGTGTCGGAGAAGGAATGTTATTTGAGAAGAAAGGCTAAAAGACGGTGCGCTTTGACAGTCTCTCCATTATCTTGCATGGGATGCTGGTAAGGCTGATCGGCCGATAACTAGCAGGGCGGTGATGGTCGCCTGTTTTAAATATAGGTGAGACAGTGGCCTCTTTCCATGCCTCCGGAAGAGTGCCTGTTTAAACATATTAAAGGGAGGTACCGCCAAACCGAGGGCCACTTCTTTGAGGATCCGGAGATGGATCGCGTCTGGTCCGTGAACGTCGGACACAGAAGTCAGCTGTTAGGAGGGGGTAGTGAAAGTGTCTTTGCAGGAGAATTGGATGCCAGTTTGGCATATGCACACTGATGAGTAGTTTTACCTGAACATCTCGGCAACCACTCGCGGGTTGGAGGTGGTTTTCCCATCTGGAAGCCGCAGAGGAAGCGCTGAGGGTTTAGTTTTTCGCTGGCGACGCATATACCTGAAAAGAAAATTCTTTCAGGGGAAGTGCAGCCGAAATGTTGCTTAGCCGGAGTATATGTGCACGCTTGAATTGAAGACACATGAAAAAGTGTAAATATTGTCCCATCGGAGACCACATGATTGCGATTTAAATGTGAGTGATCCACTCCACGTACAAATACCTCAAGAAGAATGATGGAGACAAGAAGAAACCAGATGGGAAGAGGGCCGGACTACTGAGATTGTCCTACCAGATGGCCGAACCATCATAAGGTACAAAGACCGTTTCCAACAACAAGAAGAATCAACCTCAAAATGTGACTCGAACCAAGATTCTCCCAGGCAGGAGAACCAGTTACCAGAACACCCGCACAAAGAAAGTTGCGGTCGATCGTGCTGAACGCATAAACCGTTGGAGCGTTGTCAAGCTGGTTAAGGCCAAGCCAAATTAAAGAGGAAGGGTGTGTTACATCCGCGCCTACCGTCATCCGCACGTCACCTGTCTACACGTGCACGGATGCGTCCCTCTTTCTCTCATCCCGAACTACCCGATGTTGTTACCCACACAGTTGATTGAGTGACTCCATGTCCCATCTATGTTTCAACATTGACATTACGCCATTTTCGTATCTGATAAGGCTAAGCGCTATTGCTGCCACATGTCCTCATTCTGCTTTGGACTGACCATGTGTGAAAGCACGCAGGTTATCGTAGCTTTAAACTGTAACAAGGAGAAATGATAATTTTATCGCCAAAGCTCAATTATCTATCGGGTGTAACACAAGGTTCATCTCGACGCTCGTGGATATCGGGAAATCTCTGCAGGACACCGCAGTTCCGAACACTACGTAATAAACCCAAAATTGCGTGGTAGTTTCTGCAGTCATCATTGATAGATTCGGAATAAGAAACTGGAGTTGAATGTTCCAATAAATAGTGTGAGTCACCATCTTCTCCGGGAGGCGGCCTACCGAGGTAAATATGCAGTGTGGGGAATGAATTCTGCACTACGACTCTGGATAGTGTAAGTGTAAGCGGCCAAAGCGACGCTCCACCACTGAACCATTATCACTGAAGAATTAGCAATGGGCTTATCCGGATGATAAATGAATTTAAGAATCTCGCGATCAACGACCATTTTGTAGCGAACACTGAACAGGTACGTATAAAGTCTAGTGCTGCCCACTGAACCACCAGTGCCTTCCTCCGTGTTTGCGCGCATCCGCACTCTGCTGAACCGAAGTATCTGAAAATGCAAATAACATCATGACCCTCTTGTTTTAATACAGTCAAATATCAGCTGGAGACGTATCGGTAGCTAGCGTTGACTGTAACCTCGGAGCAGACTAACGTAAGGTTGATTTTGCTGAAGCGTGTCAATTTATGTTGACATTTCCGAACTTTGATTTGCGCTGAAAGGTGGCCCTCTGCTCTTCTCTCTTCCTCAGATAACCTGCCTTACTCATCTTCATCCTGACATCAGATATTGCTGCTGTTTCTCTCACCCATTTTTGTGTGTGTCTTGTAAAACTCCGAATGCCAAAATTGGAAAGTTTCCCTCTATATTTTTCCTTAGGTAACTTGCAGTTCACATCGCTTATCGATGCGTGAACAGTTGTTTTGCTCCGACCCAATCAATGACCACTTGGTGAATGAGCTCAGTTCTGTTTTCCGCCCGCCATTATTGGGCGGTGCGTGGTTATCGATTTGCTATGCAGACACATTCTTTGTTTGATTCCTGAGGATTTTCAGATTAGAGGTTAGAGATTTAATCTTCTTACAGGTTTGTTCATCGAAAGATAGAAAGTTAAGCGGAAATCGGAGAGCTCGTTTATTCAAGTCAGTCAACACAAAATTATTTTGAAGAGGAGGGTCCAAGGAAGATTCTGCGGTATCAGCGGAATGAGAAATAACTTACGAGTAATATCAGAGGTAACCCATTGATGAACCGATGTCATCAAGTCTGCAGTATATAGAGACACACTTGGTCCGCCACGTTTCCCGACTACCTAGGTATTTATTTTTATTGTTGGCATTGTCGATATTGTTTGGTTGCATGTCTACACTATCTCGTTTGTTCGACCGTTCAACGTCACAGCAAGATTCTCTGGTCGTTTGCTAGCTGGTTGGTCGTTTACTACTTTTGGTCGTTCTTTGCTTACCGCCTATTTTCCCAGTCCACTTGCAATGAACGTCGTTGTCTATTATTTGGTTTCATGGTGCAATTTTTGTGAAGAATGGACACTATTATAAAAGTGCAACAGTTCCAGCGAACTACCATCCGGTAGGCCCGGTTACTAATCTCATTCTTTTCAGCACCTTTTATTGGTTCACCGCAACGNCATGCGTCCCCCCGCAAAAGAACGTGCTTTCTCATTTCCCCCAATCCGAAGGAATTTTGCACATATTTTTCCGAGACTATCTACATGCAGTGATAAAGAAATTCTTCGACAGTACACCAACACAATCTTCCGAACTGTAACATGCGGGTCAGCCGACTCTACTTTGAATGCCCATGACTTCGCGGATCAACCTTCAGGCAACGTGGACGCACCGGGGGACAACGTTCTTCCGATGTAGGGGTTCGAACAGCAGAAGAGAGAAAAAATACGAACAAACATGAGCCGAAGGCCCAGTAAGCCATGCACACGACTTACACAAACGAAACCAAAACGGCACCGACAACAGAGCAGCACGCCTCGTCATACTGCTAAAATTCAATTCGTGCGCGCTCGGTGGTTTTGGTTGCGCGTAACAAAACCTCTTTTTCGGCACGACCTTGACCACTGGGCCAGTGATCACCTTGTGAAGTGCAAATTGATGTAACCGCTCAACTATTTCATCGACTTTTGGAGATTCCAAGTATCGCCTCAGAAACACGTATCTAAAATCTTTGTTCCCTCATTCACATGGCTGACTCATTGTACTACGTACAATTGTGGTGTTCAAATGTGTATATGGCTTTAAAATGTGTACATTGAACAAGTTCCTTTGAGCGTGTTTCTCACGAATGCGTCCAGAAGTATAACGTCATTATTATTATGAAGGTAAACCCCGAACTGCCTATGAGAGCGTCCCACTGAACCGTTGAAGAACCGATGGTATGCCGCTGTGCGACTGCGCAGAAATCAAAAAGAACAAAAGCTTCGAGTGTTTAGAAGTCTAAATGTGAAACATTGTCTGTCATGAAGATATTCGGATGTCCTTAATTGGCCACACAGCACACTAGAAAAGCGTTCATAACAACCTCGGAGGTTGATTTATTCAAGGAGCCAATTTTCTTCAACGTTTCGAACTCATGGTCGGTGCGAGAAAACGGAATCTGCCCGACCCCCACAAAAATGAGCTTCAAAGGCACTCAGGCATACGTAGAGGTCGTTGACCTTATTATCCTTCAGCCTGAAGCCCTCCATCCCTACGCACCTTCATTTACAGACCCCCCAGAGACTGTTCCATCCACGAACGAGCCCCTTTCAATCACTTTTACTTGAACACACCAAATTGGGACGAAGGTGCACCACTGTCATATAAACAAGAAGTCTTGTTCCAGACAAAATCAAAGTAGCTAGGGTAGAGTCGGAACACACGATTGAACTAAGAGTAATCTTTTCTCGAAAAAGAACATGGGTCTCTCCACTTTATGTGATCCCCAAGAAGTCGGGTAACTGGTGCCCTTCAGGCGACTGTCGTAGACTCAGCGAGGTAACAGTCCCAGATAAATATATTACACCTTGCACACAGGATAATACAGCATGCATTTATAGCGAAACAGCATCCAGCAAGGTCTGATTGGTTTGCGGCTATCACCGTTCACCACGGACAACTGGTGGTTGTTCAAGCAACACAGTCGCAACGTCCAACGATAAGCTGGATCCAGGATAGTCACATCTGTGACCGACGAGCATCTATAAATTCTGAGCCCATCGAGCAACGGATTCCGACCTGGAGGGGAAGGCGGCCGCTTTGGCGAATCTCTTGTTAATAAGGTGCAAATGTTCAAGCACATTATGATAAACTAATTACAGGAAGATAACAACGAACCTTTACATTGAATCCACCATATATACAAGTTCCGAGATGAACGGGTCATGTAAGTATGATCAGATGCAGCAGTCGTGTAATGGCCAAGTGGTTGGACGCAAATGAAACCAGGGTACATATAAGCAAAGGTCCGGCAAGGAGAAGTAAGGCAGAAAAACTACGGGGAGACAAGTTCCTACAATTAAACGATATCAGAATTTAGTAGTACATCGAGGTCAGCATTCACGGGAGAAATGGTTTGTCACGCGCGCAACGTGAGTGGTTGTGTCAGTCTGCAACAGAAGCTCGTAATCATTGTCAAGAAGGATTCCAATGTAAGGAGACGAACCAGCGGGAAGGGAGTAAATAAGGCAGGGAACGTGGCCATCGGCGTTTTATTAACNCATTAACACATAACAATCATCAAGTACTCAACGCCAGCGGTCATTCCAACAATCAGCTCGGAGAAATCCTTGACAGCATCTACCATCTCTGACAAGACTAGGAAAACAGAAGCAGAAATGCTGCGACCTAAAAATTCCGAAGTACATTCTCCGTGTCCTTACTCAGCTGGGTTGATAGTTATTAAATTTTGAACCAACTCGAGGATCCAGCGATTAAAATGCAGCAAATGTCCTTCTTCGGAAGAATTATCCATTAGTATGTCTTTTAATTAAGTGCAGACGTAATCCAAACCCGATACACTTCGTTGACTAAACCCTAACATGTTTGTACCGCGTTAATAAAGCCGAACTTCACTCGAAGAAATTCGAACAGGCCAAAAAAGTGATTGCAGCGGTAGCTACTTTTGTCGCCGTGGGAGACACTGAGGGACTTCAACTTTTACCGACTCAGATAAAGATATGCCAGTTGACGCTGTCCCAAGTGAACCTCCAACTTGAGTTATGTTGCCCAACCAACTTTCTGCGCATCGTGGATAGTCGTCCTCGCCCAGTGCAAAAGAAGTAGACAGAGGTGGCTGATTCTGTCATCAGCATTGGTTTTGAGTTCATACTGAGGCAAATCTTGATTTCCAGCAACCTGTACGACCAACTATTCGCCCTATCGGCCCAGGGCCGCGTCAGTGGAAATAAAACTGCGCGCTTTCGCGAGGATTCTCAAGTAACACCCCTGTGTCAACCGTCGTCGGAATGGTGAATAAGCCACACCAATGCACAGTATGTGGTGACGCTCATGGTTTGTAGACATGTGGACGGTTTGAATGCATGTTATTAGAAGGAAAACATGAGTTTCTAAGAAATTGTAAAAGATGCTTCCTATGCCCACTGTCAAACCACACCGCCAACTATTGCGGAGTACGTGTACAGTGCTTACGGCCTCTATGTGGAGGGTGGCATCATACCCTGATGAAAGCAGACCCGACGCATTCTGCAACTGAGCTCAAAGTGAAACAGTCGAGCTGCGGAGCCAACTCTTCGTATGGCGGAGGAGCTCATCTTTGTTTCCTGCCTGTCAGATTAATTGGGGGCAATCTGGACGATTGAAACGTGTGTTGTTCTAGATAACGAATCCGACACTACACACAGATTAGTCTCTGGCTGTGCGATTGGGGTTGCCAGCACGCAGGCGACTGCTGAGCATCCGTGATTTGAATAGGATGGATAGTATTAATTGTCAAAAGCTCGGATTGAAAATTGAGTCACTGGATGATGGAGGGAGGATCGGGGTGGACGACACCTTTGCTATCAAGGGTCTTCCGGTTGAACGGGCAGAAACTATATTCGAGGATGACATTCTGCGCCAGCCGCACTTTGCCGGTCTGCCGATCACCTCGTTGGGGGAAGATAAAGTCGGGTTACTAATAGGTTGCGACGCGCAGGAATCATGGTTGGAGGTAAATCAGCGGGTGGCAAGCAGACGTGAGCCATGCGTTATGATAGCAACCTTGGGTTGAATCTTGCGAGGTCTCGTGTCACCCTTAGAAAACAGAAAGTCTGAAGTCGATTGCTTAAGGGGTGCTGAACTTGAACAATTGGTTCGGCACATGTTCGATCTGGAGTTTGTCGAGCACGGACTGTACGATGAAATGAGTGACTCATGTGGTGATCAACGAGCGAGCGTATTGCAGAGTCCACTTTTGCACACAAAGACGGCCGGCATGAGATTAGCTCGCCGTGGCGGATTGACAGTGTAAGCCCTCTTGATAACTGATGTTCGGCTTAGAAACTTCTGAGTATACTATGTAGATGATTTTCCCACGATGCCAAATTAGCACGTAAATATGACGAGATTATTAAGGCACACATGACCGAATTTTATACATCAGGAGTTGACGCCTGTAAGCATAAGACCCTTCGCTGGTGGTACTTCCCACACCACCCGGTTTTGAATTCCAATAAACCTGAGAAGGTGCGGATAATATTCGACAGCGCGGCGGAACACAAAGACACCCCTTTGGACGGAGTGTTGATGCTAGGTCAGTTCAGACAAGAAAGGGTGTAAGCAGGATCAAATCCTGGCTAGTTTGTAGTGGGAACGCTGAGTCAGACAGTACCTACCCTCCATCAGGGCGTACCATAAGTGGAGGAAGGTTGGACGAGACGTGAAGGTTGGTGACCTTGTTTTACTGCTTGAAAGTCCTCGGTCCGTAGGCGTTTGGCCCAAGTCCGTGGTAAGCAAAATAGTGGAAGGTGTCGTCGATCACGTGCGCAAGCTGTATTCCATAACAGTGAGCGGCACAATGTGGATAGACATACGTTCCATATGCCTCATTGCAGGAGCAGAGGTAGTGGCGTCGCCAGCGAATAAGGATCAGGCGGAAGGGAGCCAGTTAACGTTACACACTCAACTTGCAACCATATTAGTTTTGGAAGCCACGCTTATTTCGAGAGTCGGTGTGTTAATAAAACGCCGATGGCCACGTTCCCTGCCTTATTTACTCCCTTCCCGCTGGTTCGTCTCCTTACATTGGAATCCTTCTTGACAATGATTACGAGCTTCTGTTGCAGACTGACACAACCACTCACGTTGCGCGCGTGACAAACCATTTCTCCCGTGAATGCTGACCTCGATGTACTACTAAATTCTGATATCGTTTAATTGTAGGAACTTGTCTCCCCGTAGTTTTTCTGCCTTACTTCTCCTTGCCGGACCTTTGCTTATATGTACCCTGGTTTCATTTGCGTCCAACCACTTGGCCATTACACGACTGCTGCATCTGATCATACTTACATGACCCGTTCATCTCGGAACTTGTATATATGGTGGATTCAATGTAAAGGTTCGTTGTTATCTTCCTGTAATTAGTTTATCATAATGTGCTTGAACATTTGCACCTTATTAACAAGAGATTCGCCAAAGCGGCCGCCTTCCCCTCCAGGTCGGAATCCGTTGCTCGATGGGCTCAGAATTTATAGATGCTCGTCGGTCACAGATGTGACTATCCTGGATCCAGCTTATCGTTGGACGTTGCGACTGTGTTGCTTGAACAACCACCAGTTGTCCGTGGTGAACGGTGATAGCCGCAAACCAATCAGACCTTGCTGGATGCTGTTTCGCTATAAATGCATGCTGTATTATCCTGTGTGCAAGGTGTAATATATTTATCTGGGACTGTTACCTCGCTGAGTCTACGACAGTCGCCTGAAGGGCACCAGTTACCCGACTTCTTGGGGATCACATAAAGTGGAGAGACCCATGTTCTTTTTCGAGAAAAGATTACTCTTAGTTCAATCGTGTGTTCCGACTCTACCCTAGCTACTTTGATTTTGTCTGGAACAAGACTTCTTGTTTATATGACAGTGGTGCACCTTCGTCCCAATTTGGTGTGTTCAAGTAAAAGTGATTGAAAGGGGCTCGTTCGTGGATGGAACAGTCTCTGGGGGGTCTGTAAATGAAGGTGCGTAGGGATGGAGGGCTTCAGGCTGAAGGATAATAAGGTCAACGACCTCTACGTATGCCTGAGTGCCTTTGAAGCTCATTTTTGTGGGGGTCGGGCAGATTCCGTTTTCTCGCACCGACCATGAGTTCGAAACGTTGAAGAAAATTGGCTCCTTGAATAAATCAACCTCCGAGGTTGTTATGAACGCTTTTCTAGTGTGCTGTGTGGCCAATTAAGGACATCCGAATATCTTCATGACAGACAATGTTTCACATTTAGACTTCTAAACACTCGAAGCTTTTGTTCTTTTTGATTTCTGCGCAGTCGCACAGCGGCATACCATCGGTTCTTCAACGGTTCAGTGGGACGCTCTCATAGGCAGTTCGGGGTTTACCTTCATAATAATAATGACGTTATACTTCTGGACGCATTCGTGAGAAACACGCTCAAAGGAACTTGTTCAATGTACACATTTTAAAGCCATATACACATTTGAACACCACAATTGTACGTAGTACAATGAGTCAGCCATGTGAATGAGGGAACAAAGATTTTAGATACGTGTTTCTGAGGCGATACTTGGAATCTCCAAAAGTCGATGAAATAGTTGAGCGGTTACATCAATTTGCACTTCACAAGGTGATCACTGGCCCAGTGGTCAAGGTCGTGCCGAAAAAGAGGTTTTGTTACGCGCAACCAAAACCACCGAGCGCGCACGAATTGAATTTTAGCAGTATGACGAGGCGTGCTGCTCTGTTGTCGGTGCCGTTTTGGTTTCGTTTGTGTAAGTCGTGTGCATGGCTTACTGGGCCTTCGGCTCATGTTTGTTCGTATTTTTTCTCTCTTCTGCTGTTCGAACCCCTACATCGGAAGAACGTTGTCCCCCGGTGCGTCCACGTTGCCTGAAGGTTGATCCGCGAAGTCATGGGCATTCAAAGTAGAGTCGGCTGACCCGCATGTTACAGTTCGGAAGATTGTGTTGGTGTACTGTCGAAGAATTTCTTTATCACTGCATGTAGATAGTCTCGGAAAAATATGTGCAAAATTCCTTCGGATTGGGGGAAATGAGAAAGCACGTTCTTTTGCGGGGGGACGCATGGACCTCTCGATTGTACCTCATTCTTTGCTCTCACTCTAAAGAATTTCGCGGATCTCGCAAAATGCTCAACCATTACGTAACTTTGAATGACTGGGCCGGGGGAAGAAAATGTTTTTTCGCGTCAGATGTATCAGTGGACTCAAGAATGGAAAGCGTTATTCCGCTTTTTATTCTTTATTTCACTGATGTATTCCACGCGAGGAAATATTCCACCTCTTCTGCCACTTATCCGGCATGAACTAAATTCCTTCTATTCCTTCGTTCAGAGATCCAAAACCCACTGATGGGTGATCTCCAATGCACCCTGCAAAACTTGCTTATGGCTGTACACTGATGAATTATTTTCAACATTCGCTTCAACTCCTTCCATTTCTTCAACCTTCGTTTCCACATTACCTCACTACTTGCGGCGAATTCAAAAAATGAACAAAAACTTGGCCACCTGTTCACATGTACTCGTCCGTTGCGACGTACTCCAGCCGCTTCAATCACCTTACCCGGGCTCCTTCAGAGCACCCCGACGAACGTCATAGCACTTTACGGTCACTCACAATAGTCTTCACGACACGTTTTCAGTCAATCGCCGCAAAGTCGCTCACGCAGACGACGATACTACCCGAATTCCCCCGCAACCACCCGTGGCAACTCCCGTCCCTACGCCTTCCCCTTTGCAGAACACTTCCGCATTACCTTCCCCACGCCTCACACGACCAGCATCTCATATCCACCTCCCGGCACGTTTTGTAGACCACGTAATTTTTTCCACAGTAATCTCATTTTCGGAATTAAGAAACGAAAACCATTAAAAGAATATTTCATGCACTGATACAAGATGATCGACTGCTACTAGAAGGTTACTTGGTGAGGTTGTGTGTGATTTTTGCTCACCAGGTACTCGTTTTCTTTTTGTTACAGGTCCCGCACAGGCCGGGATGAGGGAAGAGCACAATCCCGCTTGTCGTTGCAACATTGAGGGAGGCTTACCTCCCATCTTTTTCTGCCATAATCTTGGTGGGTCTCGTAGCCTGCTCCAACAGCACCACCGTAGGACGCATCGATAATTCCGGACATTGCACGTAGACTGATCCATCTCCAGCTTCACCATCCTTCTTCAACATGATATACGTAGCTGTCCACGTAGCTGCCCCCACTCACTCCACGGTGACTCCAGTGTCTCCAGCTCCACTTTCTTTTGTTGTAGTCAAAGACTTCCACGCTTGAAGCCTTCCAGAGTGGCACCTCAGTAGAGAAGCACCTGGTTTGCTACGTTTCCCGACTACCTACGTATTTATTTTTATTGTTGGCATTGTCGATATTGTTTGGTTGCATGTCTACACTATCTCGTTTGTTCGACCGTTCAACGTCACAGCAAGATTCTCTGGTCGTTTGCTAGCTGGTTGGTCGTTTACTACTTTTGGTCGTTCTTTGCTTACCGCCTATTTTCCCAGTCCACTTGCAATGAACGTCGTTGTCTATTATTTAGTTTCATGGTGCAATTATTGTGGAGAATGGGCACTGTTCTAAACGTGGAAAAGCTCCAGTCCACTACAATCGGATAGCTCAGATACAAATGGAGACATTCAGGATCAGGACAGCGACCATTCTTACCGACCACAAATCCTAAACCTATGAATTCAAACCCACCAAAAATCGGATTGTACGAATTAGCAGCAACATATGAAGAGGGAAACGTTCGAGTACAGCACAAAATTTTCCATCGCGAAGTAGCATGATTGGCGCATGAACAATATTATCATCCTGGTAAATGGGACGACCATGAATAAGATGAAGAATATCCTCTGGTTCGAAGGTGGCGCAACTCCTGTGTAGAGAGAATTTGTTGAGCGGGAGTTATCAGTCGCCACAAATTCGGGACGTTTGACTATCACGTTTGGGTGGAGTCACAACGGGTGTAGCCTAGGCAGAAGATTGCGCGGGCGTTGGTTTGTTTCTTGCGCTAGTCGATCGATTGATTCTCCAACAAGCCCACGTAACCCTCATAAAAATTGTGTTGCTTCTGAGTTCGGGCAAAACTAGTTTACTAAACATACCACCAGGGGCTTTTGAACGTCGGAGGTGATTGTTCATTTGCGGTTCACATACAGTTGCAAACATTGGAACAGGACTGCTCATAAGTTTCGTACCTTTTAAACCAACGGTCAACGTCCCACAATCAGTAATCAGAAAAAGGCATTGTTTACACCTGAATGAGAATCAGAAACTGTGAGTTGACAGGAACTATGAATTGTTGAAGCATGTCCGGTTCTTTGGGTATTCTCTCCAAACACTTTACGAAATCAGCATGGATGAACGATTCAACGCTACGGTGTCGACAGTGAATGAATGTTCAACGAAGTTGCTAACTATATATGATCGCTTAATTTGACTCGTAACGTCAACAGAATTAAGAGCAAGAGCAATAGGATGGGAATCGGAACTGGATTTGCCATCGTCAAAGCTGAATCGATCCAATTTAGAGCGTTGTTAGTCTCATCTTCATTTGTCAGAATTAGTATGTGAAAGACACGGTTTCACCTTTTCTCATGTTGTACTTCCCCTACCTTGAAAATGTGTTCGTGACCGGTTATGCTGCACCACTTTTTATGTGGTTGCCTCTCAGAGAAACAAGCTTCTGCGTGAAATCAGCAAAGGAATGATACGGATGCCTGTTGCGTGGGCTTCCAACCTTGTACCCGCATTTAAATCAGTCAAGAAATGAAAACATGGCGCTCGGAGGTGGTCTATATTGTCTTTCGCCCTTCATCATGAGACGTCCGCCGAACGAGAATTCGACGTTCTTGGAATGGTAAAGCAGACTTTTACTTAAGTAGAAAAAGGTCGCTTCGAACACTTCACAAAGATCATTTAATATCGCTGCTTGAGTAAGCTAGTCGAGTCGGATAGGCTGATGTGAAGGAAGACATGCAGACCATTGAGCGACTCCAGAGGTTAGCCGCCAAACTGGTCACGTTGAACAAATTTTGTGTACGAATACTGAATTAAAATTGTTGATCTACGCAAATTCAAAACTCCACGGTTGCGCGGTGACAACGTCCTCGCACATTTTTATAGTACACAACTTTGAGCCATTCTTCATCATACTGGCGGATGGTATCTAATCTGGGATTAATTGATTGGGCCGTCACAGTGTATAATTTCATCTGTAGCACTTAACTTGTTCGCTGAATAAGTACTCGGCTGAGAAATCCGGGACTCATGGATGCAAAGATAACAGCTCCGTATTTCTTCTTTGAATCCGGAAAAGGGCTGAATTATTCTGCTGCATCCATGGTCCGCGTTGGACAATCTCAATACCGGCACAAGCTGCTGAAGTTGGCGTGCCTCGTTTATCCCAAAATTCGGTCTCATTTGTTTGGCTGTATTGTGCGTAGTGTTGGAACTGATCCAACGAAATGAAACCCTGTCAGTTATCACTATCGACAATCGATCGACAATGAAAAGCCAAGTCACAGCGCGTTGACTTCGTGTATTATTACCGACCCTGGAGAATAGAGCCTACAGAGACACGTCAAGCTAGCAAGGCATGGGGCGAGTTGTGATTTTAGCCCCGGGCCGGATGTTACAAAACGGGTCGCTCGACTAAAACATAAGAAGGTGCAAAACCAAAATCATAGAAAATGTACAGATGAATGCGACTATCAAAATATCATTTATTATAGTCGCTACAGTAGCATCTGAACGCTCACCGACAGCCCTTCGAGCATAATTGAATGACCTCCGAGTGTACGTAAGCGTGCTTAATTAGGGCTCTGAGGGAACTGATGCAGAAATCGCGCAGCCGAGTTAGGTTATTGGGTTAAAAGCCGTCTAGTTCTAAAATCCCCATTAAACACGAACACCTTATAAGCCATCCAGCTCTTTTTCATCATAGTCAGCGCAGTGTTCAATATTTTCCAAATGACTGACAAAGAACGTAAGTGGGACTGTTCCACGTTGGACGGTAGATATACAGTCAAGACATGTGTAACACACTTAATAAATGGCGCACTAACAGCGATGATGAAGTGATCACTACTCCTGTCACTAACTTTTTTGAAGCCACCAGTCTTGTATTTAAAACGCATCCTCGGAAGACCTGTTTCATGTCGGCGTTCAACGTGTCAGGATGTCTTCTTTTTATGATGGTTTCTGCGCTAAGGAAATGAGGATGTACTACTTTCATACAAATAAACAATTAAGATGCTAAAGAACGAGGATTATCAAGTCCTCTCCAATTGGTGCTCCTGGTAATGCTATCTATCGCCAAACATTCAATGAAGCCACGAACGCATTCATTTGTTGGCTCTTCCCAAAGTTTTTCCGAAACGTGAACCGCTGCGAAATGGATTGAAAGCTACAGGTACATTGATAGGCATGCACCGAACTCTCATTTTCAAAAATTTGATTAGCGGACTACGTCAAATTTGGTTGATCAACAGCGTTCACAAGACAACAAAGTACGGATAACAGTCACACACATGGAATGCACTGCAAGTGCGATTTATTCGTAAACTGATTATTTTTTATTCTCATCTCCAAAACGTCACCAAATAGGGTGAAATCGAAGCAGACAATCGAGCATTCCGTCCGGCAATCTGCAACTACGATACCTTAATAAATGAGCTGACACAGTGGGTCAGTTGCACATGAACTGATGATAATATTTTTTTAGCATAACGGAAATCTTGGGAACATTTCGGTATGTTCAGTTTCCTCTTCACAACCATCTGATCGAACTTGCTTAACTTCGCCCGCTTTGCATGGATTACAGGTTGTAATAATTTCTGAAATGTTTGAGAAGCGAACACTAACGCCCAAACGACTGTTTCCCTTGGAACATCATACAAGCTAGGTGATTGCGCGATATGAAGTCGGTTTAATCGTACAATAGATTTCCGTCAACTAAACATCATTAGCTATTTACACGAAGAGGCAGAGCCGGAACGTTGGCATGGCTAACGAGCCAGCGTTGCTTGTTGATTTCACTTTCAACATCAGTACGTGAACTTTTTCATACACTAAAACACTGTAAGATATGAAAATGTCTAGGTGAGCCATTGAAATGAGCTAGTCGTTTCCTAGTGCCTTCAACTAAGTGACAGCTTCCCTCTTAGGAAGATAATCACGCGGTAACACTTTTTGGCCCAATGTGGTGAACCTAATTAGTTTTCACATTGCGCGTTGAAAATGACATACCTGAAAGCTACTGGGCTTGAAAAAGATAGGCAGATTTTTCACGTACTTCAGTGCACACCGTCCGGAAGGTGTGGTCAAGTCAAACGTGTCCTCCAATTTATGCGGCGGTGAAGAATCTCTCACATTCAATAACTACACCTTGTGTGTACGCTTTTTTAGATGCCGTAAGTGAAGTCTGAACGGACTGTGGGCCTTTTGCATCACTTTCGCGGTTGGAGTTTGCAGTGAATCTACCTTTAGCGTCACACGCCATCATGTCACAAACACCAGAAGTTAGCACATCTGACCATCGTTCCGGTGGACCTCGATACCTTTAAACAGGATTGAATTCTTTGCAAATTTTTGTTGATTATATAAGTGTTGTCTGCTACAAGGCGTATTCCCTTCTGGGCCGTTTCGGGCTAGCTTGGGCTGTCACACCCCTTAGAAGAAACTTATGAGTTATCCACAGATCGTGCCAGCTCCCACAGTCTCATTTTTTTCGTTGTGACTGATGCGTTCAAAATAGCAGTCAGTTGACACAACATTAACGTAGATGTTGTTAAAAAGAACAAGTTATGACAGACTTTGATCGTT
The DNA here is from genome assembly GCA_008508345.1 of Paragonimus westermani. Classification (NCBI taxonomy): domain Eukaryota; kingdom Metazoa; phylum Platyhelminthes; class Trematoda; order Plagiorchiida; family Troglotrematidae; genus Paragonimus; species Paragonimus westermani. The sequence continues at coordinate 22,040 of QNGE01001253.1, read as the reverse complement.
TACTTCGAGTTGTTTGTAACCAGACAAAAATAAGCCACTTACCACACCTAATGTTTTCCTGGTCAGCCAAAATTGTGGAGGTGTATAATGTTGAACGACGAAAAATTGTACATCTTACTGAATGGGACTATTCCGGCGAAGAGGCCGAAAGTCAAAACAAACTGTTAAATTGGATCCAGTCTTATAGCCGTAGCGGTTGTGAAAGTGATTGAACCTGGCGTTAGCGCAGTTTCCAGTTTCTGCTAGCGTATACTAGGCTGTCGTGCACAAATGACAGACTTCTTTGAACACTGCAGAAATAAGTGATGCTCGTGCTGCATCCACCGCCGCATTGCCAACAGTAACATCGTACTCATACTATCCACTATACGGCGAAAAGCCTGCGTGGCTGGCACACTGGGTAAACGTACGAAAGCTCGGTAATTCTACGCACACTATTCGAATGGGCGTGCAAAATATTAGCCCAACGTTCCGATCAATCGTGCTTCCATACACAGATGAACCACGTAGTGAAGATTAGAAGCCAGCTGCGACTTACGTTATGCATCTGCAAACGGAATCAGAGTCTACGCAGCCCAAATGATAAAGTATCGTCGTGGGGGCCTGCCAAGTCAATATGAACTCAACCGTCGTTTAATCCCCCCCTCCGAATATTTCTTTTTCTCAGTCGCTTATTTAACTAGGATTTAATGGATATTTGTCTTTCACCGGGAGCCGATCTTCATTGACTCACTAGTTTCGNATGGCCCAGAAATTCTATTGTGGCCTTAACTAATTCGCATTTAGCGGGATTAACCGTGACACCGTGTTGGGTCAGACGTTCCAGTAGGGTGCGGAGATGAGTGACGTGTTCTTCCTGTGAAGAACTGGCTACCAAAATATCATCCAGATAAGGGCAGACAAAGTTCAAACCACGTGTCACTCCATGTATGAAGCGTTGGAAAGTTTGAGCTGCGTTGCTCAAGCCAAATGACATTCGAGAAAATTCGAAGAGGCCAAAGGGGGTTATAACTGCGGTTTTGGGTGTCTTCTCTGGCTACCGGGATCTGGTGATATGCACGTACTAAATCAATCTTGCTGAATATGGTTTATCCATGTAAGCAAGTCGTTAAATCCTGCATATGTGGGGTTGGATACTTGTCAGGGACGGTTGCTTTGTTTAGCCTGCGGTAATCACCGCATGGGCGCCGGTCGCCTGACTGCTTGGGGACCATGTGAAACGGTGAGGCCCATGGATTCTCGAAAGGGCGTATTATTCCAAGCTTGAGCATGTGCCCGAACTCTGCCCCGGCGAGTTTCAGTCTCCAGTAGTCTCTGTCTCCATAGCTCGCGCAAGGTGAGACTCGTCCATGTGCGACGTGCCTAGTAATTGTTGCACCTCTCGAATTAGGGTCATGGGGCGTTTGTCGCCCAGCTTTAGCTCGCTAAATAGCTGCTGCAGGCGAGTCTTTTCCGATGGGGTGACTCGCTTTATTACAGCTTCCTTAAAGGTTTCGTGGCTATTCTCTGTGGGCCGTGTGTGTCGTGACCTCCTTCAGCAAACGAGCTACTAACTGGCAGAATTTAGCCTGGTCAAAAGAGACTCGATTATTGTAGAATTCTGCCTCTAGGTGTACAAACCATGAGATCGGCTCCATCTTTAAGAATGGTGGGACTATCAGTGATATGGCTACCGTGGGGTGCTCGAGCGACTTAGAATCGTTGGCTGACATGGGTATGGCTAGTAACGGTTACGCAGTGATATATAATTAAATCGGTGATATAAAAATAATATAAACAAAATATATAACGAGCAAAAAATTCCTTCCGAAGTTATAAGGCAAAATAACGACACGGAACGGACTCACCGAAAAATGGCAAAGTGTGACCGCATGTTCAAATTAATGTCGGGCTCACCAGTTGTTGGAACTGATCCAACGAAATGAAACCCTGTCAGTTATCACTATCGACAATCGATCGACAATGAAAAGCCAAGTCACAGCGCGTTGACTTCGTGTATTATTACCGACCCTGGAGAATAGAGCCTACAGAGACACGTCAAGCTAGCAAGGCATGGGGCGAGTTGTGATTTTAGCCCCGGGCCGGATGTTACAAAACGGGTAGCTCGACTAAAACATAAGAAGGTGCAAAACCAAAATCATAGAAAATGTACAGATGAATGCGACTATCAAAATATCATTTATTATAGTCGCTACAGTAGCATCTGAACGCTCACCGACAGCCCTTCGAGCATAATTGAATGACCTCCGAGTGTACGTAAGCGTGCTTAATTAGGGCTCTGAGGGAACTGATGCAGAAATCGCGCAGCCGAGTTAGGTTATTGTGTTAAAAGCCGTCTAGTTCTAAAATCCCCATTAAACACGAACACCTTATAAGCCATCCAGCTCTTTTTCATCATAGTCAGCGCAGTGTTCAATATTTTCCAAATGACTGACAAAGAACGTAAGTGGGACTGTTCCACGTTGGACGGTAGATATACACTCAAGACATGTGTAACACACTTAATAAATGGCGCACTAACAGCGATGATGAAGTGATCACTACTCCTGTCACTAACTTTTTTGAAGCCACCAGTCTTGTATTTAAAACGCATCCTCGGAAGACCTGTTTCATGTCGGCGTTCAACGTGTCAGGATGTCTTCTTTTTATGATGGTTTCTGCGCTAAGGAAATGAGGATGTACTACTTTCATACAAATAAACAATTAAGATGCTAAAGAACGAGGATTATCAAGTCCTCTCCAATTGGTGCTCCTGGTAATGCTATCTATCGCCAAACATTCAATGAAGCCACGAACGCATTCATTTGTTGGCTCTTCCCAAAGTTTTTCCGAAACGTGAACCGCTGCGAAATGGATTGAAAGCTACAGGTACATTGATAGGCATGCACCGAACTCTCATTTTCAAAAATTTGATTAGCGGACTACGTCAAATTTGGTTGATCAACAGCGTTCACAAGACAACAAAGTAAGGATAACAGTCACACACATGGAATGCACTGCAAGTGCGATTTATTCGTAAACTGATTATTTTTTATTCTCATCTCCAAAACGTCACCAAATAGGGTGAAATCGAAGCAGACAATCGAGCATTCCGTCCGGCAATCTGCAACTACGATACCTTAATAAATGAGCTGACACAGTGGGTCAGTTGCACATGAACTGATGATAATATTTTTTTAGCATAACGGAAATCTTGGGAACATTTCGGTATGTTCAGTTTCCTCTTCACAACCATCTGATCGAACTTGCTTAACTTCGCCCGCTTTGCATGGATTACAGGTTGTAATAATTTCTGAAATGTTTGAGAAGCGAACACTAACGCCCAAACGACTGTTTCCCTTGGAACATCATACAAGCTAGGTGATTGCGCGATATGAAGTCGGTTTAATCGTACAATAGATTTCCGTCAACTAAACATCATTAGCTATTTACACGAAGAGGCAGAGCCGGAACGTTGGCATGGCTAACGAGCCAGCGTTGCTTGTTGATTTCACTTTCAACATCAGTACGTGAACTTTTTCATACACTAAAACACTGTAAGATATGAAAATGTCTAGGTGAGCCATTGAAATGAGCTAGTCGTTTCCTAGTGCCTTCAACTAAGTGACAGCTTCCCTCTTAGGAAGATAATCACGCGGTAACACTTTTTGGCCCAATGTGGTGAACCTAATTAGTTTTCACATTGCGCGTTGAAAATGACATACCTGAAAGCTACTGGGCTTGAAAAAGATAGGCAGATTTTTCACGTACTTCAGTGCACACCGTCCGGAAGGTGTGGTCAAGTCAAACGTGTCCTCCAATTTATGCGGCGGTGAAGAATCTCTCACATTCAATAACTACACCTTGTGTGTACGCTTTTTTAGATGCCGTAAGTGAAGTCTGAACGGACTGTGGGCCTTTTGCATCACTTTCGCGGTTGGAGTTTGCAGTGAATCTACCTTTAGCGTCACACGCCATCATGTCACAAACACCAGAAGTTAGCACATCTGACCATCGTTCCGGTGGACCTCGATACCTTTAAACAGGATTGAATTCTTTGCAAATTTTTGTTGATTATATAAGTGTTGTCTGCTACAAGGCGTATTCCCTTCTGGGCCGTTTCGGGCTAGCTTGGGCTGTCACACCCCTTAGAAGAAACTTATGAGTTATCCACAGATCGTGCCAGCTCCCACAGTCTCATTTTTTTCGTTGTGACTGATGCGTTCAAAATAGCAGTCAGTTGACACAACATTAACGTAGATGTTGTTAAAAAGAACAAGTTATGACAGACTTTGATCGTTTACTTCGAGTTGTTTGTAACCAGACAAAAATAAGCCACTTACCACACCTAATGTTTTCCTGGTCAGCCAAAATTGTGGAGGTGTATAATGTTGAACGACGAAAAATTGTACATCTTACTGAATGGGACTATTCCGGCGAAGAGGCCGAAAGTCAAAACAAACTGTTAAATTGGATCCAGTCTTATAGCCGTAGCGGTTGTGAAAGTGATTGAACCTGGCGTTAGCGCAGTTTCCAGTTTCTGCTAGCGTATACTAGGCTGTCGTGCACAAATGACAGACTTCTTTGAACACTGCAGAAATAAGTGATGCTCGTGCTGCATCCACCGCCGCATTGCCAACAGTAACATCGTACTCATACTATCCACTATACGGCGAAAAGCCTGCGTGGCTGGCACACTGGGTAAACGTACGAAAGCTCGGTAATTCTACGCACACTATTCGAATGGGCGTGCAAAATATTAGCCCAACGTTCCGATCAATCGTGCTTCCATACACAGATGAACCACGTAGTGAAGATTAGAAGCCAGCTGCGACTTACGTTATGCATCTGCAAACGGAATCAGAGTCTACGCAGCCCAAATGATAAAGTATCGTCGTGGGGGCCTGCCAAGTCAATATGAACTCAACCGTCGTTTAATCCCCCCCTCCGAATATTTCTTTTTCTCAGTCGCTTATTTAACTAGGATTTAATGGATATTTGTCTTTCACCGGGAGCCGATCTTCATTGACTCACTAGTTTCGTTATACGACGCCAATTCTCATGCTTAAAGACCAGCGAAAAAATTTGTTGCGCCTACGTTTAACTTACAAAGGGAGGTATACCCAGCGCAATGTTCCGATTGAAGTGTGTACCTAAAGCTGATGTCTGTTTCGGGACGATAGTTGTTTGGTGGAAACGTTATATCACGATGACCGTGAACTCCGGATGTTGCTCGTTACCCACAAAAATACAATTTGATATGATTTTCCACTAGACCCGGAAATCTGGAGCAGGTGTAGAGTCTGTTACCATTTCGATCTTTTGTTACGTACCATTCTTCATACCGGTTATGTTCATTGTACATATTAACTACTTGTCTATTGCTTGAATCAATACACACTTCGTCCTCGCGCTTTTCGCCTTCTGCTCGCACGCGGTCCTGGTTATCGTGGACAAACGGTGGCAACGTTCATTTGGCTCACTGGAGAAGCCAATTCCGTTATTATTAAAGGGAAGAATCTTTTTGCAATACGCAGCAGACTTAGTGTAGTGGAATTAGTTGCGGACACCTACTGTGAATTCTTGTATTTGCCTTGAGGTACTGTTCCCCCAACTCTCCGTTCCACTACACAAGCATATCGTTGACACCACGATCGAGAATGACCAACAAAGGAACGTTTTGAGTAGGGAGAAAGAAAATATATTTCAACTCACCTTCTAAGTCTTCGCTGACTTTTCATAATGTTCCTTGATGACACTGGGTTCGGACAGTCCGCAGACTAGTCCTATAACGAAGAGCAGTTTATATGAGACTATCGAATTTTCGAGGATAGGTAACAAATATAAACGTGAAGTACTGAGAAAGGTTGAGCCTCGAGTTTTGCTTACGGGCGAAGTTTCAAATTACGTTTTAGTAGTCTATTCTCATCCTGAGTGGGTCATCAGCCTCCTTCCTTCTTCACTGAGATGCATTCTGCCCAAACTACTGGAGACGCTTTGGAAGTCGATAAAACTGTCTGTAAGTGACGCAAATTATAGAAAATAATTGATGTCAGATCGGAACAACAGGAGACTTCGCCTCGCCCGATTGTTAATTTTGCACACAAGGATGAAACATGAGCAGAAGTGCTACCTGACACAAACCGACAGAGCATTTGGAACACATCGACATGCTCTGAAGGACTACAAAGCAATCGACTGATCGCATTCAAAATGAGGCTCCGGAAATTGCCTACAACTGCTTCTTATTTGATACCAATAGGTGAGAGATAACATATCCAAAGACCAGTCAATCAATGACTGAGCGCCTTGGGACGCTCCTTGCCAACTTTACACTTGTGTGCTCAAGCTGATCCATAGTAAGCGGGGTACCCGAATGACCTTTAGGGTACGTCGGACTGAGTCTGATCAGAAGTCTCACGCTCTTGTTTGAAACCAATACCCTACTGTTACCACGGGCGACCATTTCTGAAATCAGCCATGGTCTCCGATCCCAGGACCGGTGTCTTCATTCACAAGGCAAGACTTGATGTCCCGCAGCTGATGGGCTGGCTAGGACTTATTACTACCAACCCTGAATCTGTTGATGTGTTGGCTTATTATCACAATAGCACCTTAAGTTTGTCGTCGGATATTGCAAACCATATCCTAGTCGTGGTTCTTCTGAATAGCCTGTGCACACTGGACAGGCCTCCGCAATTTCTGTGCGATTTTTTAAGCCTAGTCGTGAAAATCTGACCCAACTCTATTCCCCTCAAGTATTAACCCCAGTACACTCCACCTTTCCTGTCTATGATGGTTGATCGGACCTTGAACCTCAAGCTTCTCTTGTATTGCGCCCATTTTGTACTTGTGAGAACAGCCAGTTGCTTATTATCACACTTTGCTTGAGTGGTGGACACACCATGTTACTGGAGCTCGACCAGGCCTCGTTGTTTTTCAGCCCGACTGTTGGGTATGGATGTCATCTTATGTGATTAAAGTTCATCTTTAGTCTGTTCTGCACCAGGTTGTAATTCATTTCTTGGAAACGACCTGTTGCTCGGAACTGTTTGGATTGTCTTATTACTCACTTTGGTAAGTTGACCAATATTACCATAGCGTTGTGATATAATCTGTTCTTGAATGTTTGGAATAATCGACTTGTCGCTCCAAGTTGCATAAAGTTCCATGGAATATCGTATATGTTGTACTGACCCGGATGCGCTACTTAAAAGGTAGCCATAGTGGAGCTGATGGAGTCTTCACTTTCACTTAAAGGTACCGAACGGCTTTCTGGTCCCAACAACTGGATGGTTACTAAGCTACTTGGATAGAGTACTGTTCCTAACTGATAACTTAACCGTCATAACGCAAAACCGATAGGCGCTAGCATTTCGACTGAGAGCACTGTTTGTCTGCATGTTTCAAAGACATATCCTTCTCCTTCTGAGGCCACCTACCATCTTAGTGAAACTACTAACCACTTACCACCTACAAGGAAAAAATCGAGATCACTCGTCCGCAAAAATTCGGCTTAGTTCACCGAACGCTGGGGTTAATGCCATATAAGCTGACGGGACCTTGACACCCACAGGGGACTGTTCAGTAAGTTTTCCTCGCGCACGTTGTAAGCTTCCGTGCAACAAATTCTTTTTGCCTCACGTTTAGAATGGCACGACGATCTTCTTCCATATCTCCAGAAAGATAAGCGCCTGCTAGGGCTGTCCAGTGGGAGACTACGAAGGCCGTCCTAAGAATATACACCGAGCCAGGTGAAAGAAGACTTGATGGGATTACTCCACACTTTATCAAGTTTCGGAGACTGCGATGTAGTATGGTACCTACTTTTGGGGTCCTCAAGCTTCCAACCTATCCATATAGAGTGTTGAACTTTTAAGGTCTCTTGCGTTATTTTGAAATTGCTGAGCTTTGACTGATATTGACAGGTGGCCATACGCCTTGCTCTCTTCTCTAGATAAACTGCATTACTCATCTTTGTCCTTACATCAGCTACTGCCACCGTTTCTCCTACCCTTATTTAGTCCGAGCCCTGTAAACTTCGAAACGCCGAAATGGAAAATGTTTCTTCTATTTTTTTTCTTGAGCAACTTGCAATTCCCGTCGTTTCTCGATGCACGAACAGTCGTTCTGCTCCGACCCAACCACTGACAATTTGTTTATGGGAGCTCAACCCCGTTTCATCGTCCACTATTGTTGAGCGGTGCCTGGTTGTCGAATCGTTGCACCGGCTGTTTGTTTGACATCCGAGGATTTCCACATCCGAGATGAGAGAATTAATTTTCTTTTACATCGATACAATTAGTACTGTATTAAATCCAGTTATTACGAGCGCCTTCTCGGTAAGCGTTTCGAGGATAGACTATATCAGCCGTTGAATATTGAGAGACGCATTCACGGGATCAACAGATTACACGCAACTCGGTGTGAACTTGGATCGTTAGCGAACGATTCAATGTAGAGCATCGTTTAAGAGATCCAACTAAAGTACTTTGAAAGGTCATGCTCTTAAATTGGAACGTTAGAACGGTCGGTTGGAATGTTGATATGGCCTGTTTGCCTCTCATTTGTGAATTTTGACAATCGCTGTCTGGTAGTATTGTGTATGTGCCTCGCCTGCTGTCATTCAGGGTTCGCCTGGATCGTTTTTCCTCCTGTAGTTTGGACACGTCACCTGTTTTAATTTCATGTCTGACGTCCTCGTCCCGGTGGTTTTCTGTCCTGTGGAAAGAAGCATTCGAAGCGCTGCCTCTTACATTCTTCACCAGAATGTTGAAATACAAGATTCATTCGACAGGGTCATGAGAGGAAGCCTCGTAATCAGATCTTCGTCAGGCAATGATTCCTTCTCTTCCAAAGTTAATAGCTAAACACCAAGAGGTTGCTTTAAGGTCGCCTTAGCTACTCATTCATGAAACGGCGGACAAAGTTATCGCTGGCACTCCCTGTATTCTTCAACAGTCGCAGTACACCCCACTTCCATTGGCTGACTTTCAATCCACGGACGCCCAGAAGATGATAACTAAGACAAACCGGTTGTATCGAGTGACCTCAGACCCCGCCTTGGACCCGCGTCCTCGTCGGTGGAATCGGTGAAGACAATTCACACGGTAGCATTTTCGGAAAATTCTTTGAACTTTTGCATACGCCTAAGGGACATACCTAAGCGTGGTCAGTAATAAGCAAACGGGCGCCATATTACTCAACTTATCTCTGATGACTACCGAATTATCTAGTGGGCTAATGGCCCGCACAATACCCATACATTATCCCTCGGGTAACTTCATCCGAAAGCCATGAATCCGTGTGATTATTAGGGTAACAAAATAACCGTGAAAGGCGAAACGCAGAAGAGCCACTATTTTGAGTACATCGGCCTCAGCGAACACCATATTCAGCGTTTAGCGTCTTTCGATGTTTCATCGTTCTGTCGGATTTGTAACCTTAACGATGGTCACTGCACCGAGGTGTCCTTCATTAGCTAAGTGCACACCACAGTGGTTTGCAATTAACAACACTTCAAGGTTGAATCATACAATTACTTTTGGTATTGGTAAATGCTTTTGTATATACACGATATAAGAATGCTGATATGAACACAGCGACATTTCCGTCAGTCGTGTAACTAATGCACACAGTGTTCGCTTGCTTGCTTGCAACAACCCACCTATTTATTCACTTTTCCAGCCCGCCTTCCTTGTACATTCTCGAGTGTTGTTTAACGTATTCATAGGTTCTACGCACAACTTGACTGGTGCGAGTTGTTAACGATTCATCTGTGATCCTTATCCTCCGGGTTCGATGCTTACGTCTCACTGCACGACACATTTGGTCACCGGCAACGGGTACGCCGGAAACCAGATGTGATATGCAGGAGGCTGGTGAGAATGGATACCAGACAATCATCAGGCGGAAGGAGCACATGCTCTGGCACAACGTGATGAATAGTACCGAGGCAAAATAATGGCAAGGGAGGCTAGAAAGTGTATTTGAAATGAGATCTGATCAAACGGGTGTCACGCTTCGGTTCACCGCATACAATGACTTGACGTGTGAATTAACACCGAGGTGGCATGCTACATGAGAACTTCCATAATAACCTAGACATAATATATAGCAAGTTTTGAAGTCAACATGTCACACCGCTTGAGGGTCACCAAGAAGTCATGGGTGGTGCAACGCTTCGTTTGTTATTTAGCTTACTTGAGAGTTCTAAACACATTTTTCTCACCGCGTGTTAGGGTGCCGTCGAGTATGGCGAGCCAGTTTTACGTTTTCTCCTTTCGTTCAGTTGGTTGTTACCTCATAATGGGCTTCCCCTGAATATATAACTAATACTGGAAATACAAGATTCGTTACCAAACTAGACGGCGTTCTTTCAGAATATTGATCATTTGGACACAGTTCGACTGATACCCAGGAAAAGCGTTTTGAACGGCTAGTAGACAGAAGTCGGGTACATGTCCCTTTGGCCATCACAAGTTGGTGGGTCATTAATTATCGGCAACACCTTCTGTTATTCCTCACTGAGCCTCAGTTACGAGGCTCTATTGTCCTCAGTTATTGATTATAATGCGGAACTCGCTGTTGTGTGTAAGGTTTGTGCCCATGGTGGACTTGCACTGAGTCAAAGTTTTCAACATCGAATTTTCACACGTCATGCAATCTCTCTTATTCGACCTTGCAGAGGGGGCTGGCAACTCACTGGAGTCTTTTTGTTCGCATTCCCACAAACAGGTTTAATCAATGTAGTAGTAAACCACTGAAAATTATGAAGCCATTTTTTGCGTGGGTCATTAAATTTAACTGAACATGGTAATCGTTCCCACAACAATCGCGGTAACATATGAGAAGTATGTCGGGATGGCATCCCAACGTAATCATGAAAATGCAGTAAACATTGGCTGTCTCGGGTAACAGTCAGAACGATATGTTTGGAACCCTCGTTAACGAAGGCGGGGGTGCAACACGTCAACTCCCCGATGCGGCATCGTTCTGGTCAGATCCCCTCTTTGCTCGACCTCGTCATCACTAACGAGAGCCACCTGGTGAACAGAGTGATCATCAAGACGCCATTCGGACGCAGCGACCACTCCCTGCTCATCTTCGATCTTATCTGTTTTTGGTTACCACAACCAGAAGAAACTTCCACAGTTCGAAATCTTAATCAAACTGATTTTAACGATCTGAAAACATACCTGGTTTCAATTCTTTTCGACTGTGATTCCGTGGACCAGAACTATTGTGTATTTTGGGGCGTCGTTCTGTAAGGGGACGACTTATTCGTACCGCATAAACTGTGCGCTTTCTCTTTTCAGCCACCCCTTCTGCGCACAGTATGTCGTCGCCTCGATGACATTTCCCATTTATTCGCAAAGCACGAGCGTACGGCAAACTTGGAGAACCTAGGCGCGCTCCATATTGTTTGAGATAGATGCAGGCAAAAAATCCGTGAACACACCGACCTCGTACAAGAAAAGCTCCTCTTCAGGGACCACGAGCAGGAACTTTTTACTTAAGCATATGCGACGACTTCGCGACTGCCCGACGAACAACCTTCATCTGACCCTCAGCTGTGACCAAGCTATTCAGCCAGTGCAACTCAGCAGCTCATAACCTCGCACCACCGAACTGGCATCCCTAATTACCGCTGCAGAACTTCCAGCAACCAATCTTTGCCTCTGAGTTTTCTGTGTTAGATTCTAGAGACCTTTGATTCAAGGTTAATTCATATAGTTCAGTGCGACTTGATAAGATCCATCCCAGAATACTCAAGGAAGCAGCTGCTAGTCTGGCAAAACCCTTTTATGGACTGTTTAATCAGACACTCCAGACCGGCATTCTTCCTAGTGCATGGAGGGCAGTGACGGTCACACCCATATTTGAAGCGGGCGACCAGCGCTCTCTGACTAGCTACCGGCCAATCGGCCTTACCAGCATCCTGTGCAAGCTAATGGAGCGCCTACTATAACGCGCCGTCCTCAATCTCTTCTTATCAAAACATCTCATCTTTTTTACCCAGCACGGTCTGCTTCCTAATCGGTCATGCATAACAAACATTCTTATTTTCATAGATAGTCTGATGGAGGTCCAAGAAAATGGTCTCATCTCAGATGCTACCTCCGTTCATTTTGCCAAGGCTTTTGACCGTTTCACATACTGCCCCGTGAAATACAAACTGGAAGACTGTGGTAATCAAGCAGAGATTCTTCGCTGGATGGCCCATTTTCTTGTTAAAAAAAGAACTTTCAGAGTTAAAAGTCGGACCAAACCTTCCGTCTCCCTCGTTCATTTCTGCAGTTCCACATCGGCCAGCGCTAGGTCCTGTGTTATTCCTAATTTATATCAACGACCTTCCGGGTAATATTTCCAGCAACGCCGTCCTATGGGCCAATGACCTAAAAATTTGCGATGCCACTGATCCTAGTGCATTACAGATTGATCTTGACGTGATCAAGTGCTGATCGGACGATTGGAGTCTCTCACTAAATGACAATAATTGTACACACATGTCACTCAGTGGAAAGTCTGGCGACGCCTTCGTGATTCGTAGTGCGTTTAGCCCAGAGGATACCACTGAAATCGATCGGAAACAAGATCTTGGCACCTGGTTTTCGTCTAACTTATCATTTGCGTATCATCACCAGATAGTGGCAAAAGAAGATTTGCTGCTTTTATGATAGTTGAACACACTTTCCCTTCGTATAAAGAAGGAAGCATTTCGAACGCTTTACGAGGTTTATATGAGACCGCTCCTTGAGTATGCAAATCAGATCACGCATATGGGCCTGGAGAAAGACACCAGTCGTGAAGCGTGTCCAGCACGCGGCTAACAATCTGGTCGCGGACCCAAGAAATATCGCGCGCAGGTCTCGACTTGAACTTCTTGATTTATATCCACTTGGATTTCGACGACTCCGTGGTGATTTAATTCTCACGCACTTCTTCTTTAGGCCTCGTAAAGCAGTTCTTCATTGTAGCGAATGATGACGGCCTCGAGGACAAAACAGAAAGCTTTCCTAGCTTCGTTCTTAGACCTCCCTTAGGCAGCATTTTATTTCTTACAAGGTTATCAACCATTGGAAAAGCCTTCCTTCTGGTGTCGTCAGCAGCGTTCCTGGGGATAGTTTTAAGGCTTCAATTCTCATTTGCCCGAAAATTTATTGTGTAAGTAATCTTACTCTGTTCTTTGTATTCAGTGTAATCTCCGAAAGCGGTGTCACACCCTGTTTTAAATGTTTGCCCTTCAGATCAACGGACGCCTGTTGACACTGAGCAAGAAAAACCGACTGGATCCGGGAACCTTGGGCCGCTGCCTTGAACTCGTATATAAGTTGCTAGATCGTTGAGTCTTCACGGTGCTTCGCAGGTAAGATGAATAACAGGTAAGCATTCTGACCGCTTACCACTCGTCGATGTTGCCGTTAAGGAGGATCATATTTGACGATGGAAACTTTCGACTATACCATTCGACGACAGGTGTAACACAATGGTCGTCGTGTGTTCACGTTCAACAACACGATTCAAATCACGGAGAAGAGCTAAATTAAACTGAGATTAGTGGTGGTTATCACCGGAATACCGAAATTTCGAGATTCACAATTCGACGGAGTTGTGTGTAATGGAACGACAATGGGCCATTTGGTGGATCGGTCCAAACAAGTTAGATGTGTGCAACCATCAGAAGTAGAAAGGGGGCCAACGAAATCAAGGTGGGCGTGATTTAAGCGCCCATGGAGTAAAACAAAAGTTTCTGGGATAGTGATGGTATGGAGATGGATTGTGTTAGGTTGATATCCCAAGCCCTGTTTGGCCCATTTACGAACATTCTTATGAGTCCCTGGCTAAAGTAATGTCCACTGACTAGATTCGTTGGGGCACGTAAGCTTGAGTGTTAGAGGAAATGAAGGTGACTAAAATATCGTACAGGTGTGTGAAAGAAACGAACGATCGAGATTCACCGGCAGACAAGTCGCACGTAATTGGTTACTCTAACTACGTTGAAGGAATATCATGTAGTTTCAGAGAGTGTTTGGAACAAAGTTAGCAAAATTCTGAGTCATCGACCTGGGAAATCGCGAAAGAGAGAAGGTCTATAACAGTTGTAAATGTTTGGTTGCAATCCGGGCAAGCCGTATTGTCGGTGACAAATTTCCTGGAGCCGTCTACTGAACGGATATCGATGGTGAACAGGGAGGTAAAAATCGAGTGTCTCATTTACCTCAGGGAGTACCGGTCAGGAGAGGAACGGAAGACAATTTTGTCGGGATGTGAGGAGATCGGAGAGCACATACTTTTGCGGAGGGATAGATGAGCCTCCCTACTGGACTTCGTTAGTTGCTCAAAAGTGAAAGAATTTCGCAGATCCCGCGAAGTGCTCAATCATCACGGGGGTCTGAGTGTTTAAGCGTGGTGGAATGTTTTCTCGCATGAGATAAACTTGTAGGATCAAGAATGACAAGAAAAATTACGCGATAAACGGGAGAAAGTGAAATGACCATGCGAGCTATGACGAATAATGGAATATGGGAATTTTTGACGAAACCTTTCATATACCATTGGTAAGCTTGTGTTAGTTAATGAAATATGAGACACTTTCGAACAGTTCGTACCACATAACACGAAAAGATAGCGATTACCAGCTTTCCTAGCAAATGATTACTGCTAGATTCAGATGTCGATTTCTTCTATACGGCCAACATACAGAATGAGAAGTATGTTCAACAACGCAGAAAACTTGTCAGGTGGTCTACGAGGAGGGGAAGGAGCACGAACTGTAACGCGAGGTTTTATGTAGTCATATGAGACAAACAGGTCAAGTACTTTTTTTCGGACAGTTTTAGCGTGCTCAGCTTTTGCCTAGTGATCTACAACCATACACACCGGTTACCATTTAGTATGAGGTGAGAGCGTGCCGCGATGATTTACTTATTACTAACTGGCGTGAGTATGTTGACACCTGTATGTGTTGACTGTAGACTTGTTTTCTTGTTCACGAGCAAGTCTAAGAGCATAGCTGTGTACACGATCTCTCCTGGAACGGAAAGCTTTGATCAGTTCGAGGGGTACGTAACGTAACACCACACAACACAGAGGGTTTACACTCAGATCTTATTAGGTCCGTTTTCAAGGATATCGTTCTTAAACAGATAGAGTTTCAAAATGAACGTGACGTTCTTTGGTGCCGGAAAAGTTTCTAAGCCTTATTTAGATTGATGTGTATTCTTACTGGCTCTAATTGCATACTGGAATTTGCTCCAAATGTAGGAAAAATTTGACCGCGGCTTTTTGGGGATTTTGAAGCTGCCGGAGTAAATTCCTTTTCCTGAGTTTATATTTAGACTTACGTTGTAAACGAATCGCGAAGCTGACGGTGAATGTTTGGCCATTGACTAGAGTATACATGAGTGCAAGGTTTAGCTTGAGTTGCCGTAGCCAAAGAGGATTGAGTGCAAGCGTCTGGTAGCGTCCTTTGTAGTTCAGGAGAGATTGATAGTCCAATAAACTTTCCGTAAATACACGTTGGGGGCTTTCCTGAGCTAGCCTTCCAGACTTGCGCAGGTGACTATACATGGACGTGCAGTACTCAAACTGAAGTTGTATGCAAAGGTGTGATCGAGCAGCAGGAAGGAAGAGTGAATACCTAATTTAACCTATCGTCCGTCTAGTTTTAGCTACTAGGAAGGATGTTCTGCAAAACTGAATGAGTTTGAGTAGCTTATATCCCCGTTGCGCACTGAGTTTACAGTTAATGTGCTGTAACCGTTCAGCTTCATGAGACCCTCTGATACGTGACAACCAAACGCAACGATGGTCGATTTATTGGTTGAGAATTTCATCAGCGAAGTATGACACCAAGTCTGTAATGACATGAAGTGCTTCTGTGTATTTTTAAACATGGTTTGAGATTGCTAGAAGGAAAAGTGTAGACAAGTTTTCTATCATCAGGGAAGAGGAGTAGTTTATCTTGCTAGAGAACTTCATATATATATATATATATATATAAATATATATATATATATATATATATATATATATATATAAAAGAAGGGATAACGGTCGCAAAACACTTCTTTGTATCACCCAACTAGTGACTGGTCTGGGCGTTTGCGTGCGGCCTTTGATGTATGAAGCAAACCAGCTAAGCACTGGATCGCATATACCAAAAGATGCTATTTGGATCAAAGAACGCTTATGCGATACACGATCACATGCCTTTTCCATGTCCAACAACATAATGATAATCACATCTCCTACGTCAGCAGATTTTGTAACATGGTTCAGAAATTCTATCTGATACGTCATGTAAGAACGTTTGCTGAGGAACCCAAGCTGCGAATGGTTTGTAAGTTTTTGTGATGACAAGAGTTTGACCATGCGAAATTTATTTATCCTTTCCAGCATTTGAGCAAATTGAAATATCTTGTGATCAGTAAAAATAACGAAGCTGTGACCTTCTAGAAATCGGCTAAAGCGTTCAGTGGCGGGGTAAATGGCCAGAAATCAATGACCAGAGCTACGGTAACGCGTTTGCGCTGGTTGTAGTTTTCGGGAGAAAAAGCGACAAAGAGTGGATTTCGCCATCCACGTTCTGTTGTAAAACGGTGACACCGGGTGGCTGAAATGCGTCGGTCTTTAAAACTATCTGTGGGCGCTCATCTGCTCCCAAACACATCAATATGGCTGCTTGGGATAAGACTTCCTTGACTGCAAGAAGCGCAGTGTTAACCTCAGGAGACAGAAAGAAGTGTTTGTTACCGACCTTCGAAATGTTGGCTAGTGGTTTTAACAGCCCGGAACACCGTAGGAGAAAGCGACATTAGTAATTAACGATGCCTAAGACACGTAGGAGACCTTATGAGGACTGTGGGTATGGATAATCCTTGACCATACCAATTTTCCCGGACAAAATTTGGATACGGTTAATGTCGATTCGGTGCCTATCAAAACCTATGGAAGCAGCTCCGAAGATGTACTTCCTGAGGTCGGATTTTGTACAAGTTCGGGAAGGCTAACGGAAGTTATGCGATATTAACCAGCAAGTGAACGTAGCACTATTAGAATCAATAGGACGAATACTGTATGACTTATGTTTCACTTTCGCTCCGTCCTAATTATTTATGGAGATATGGAAGTTTTCAACAATCCTCGCAGTCTCGTCTTATATTTAACTTTTAATTCCATTCCTTCTATCGAGTGATAACCACTTCGATTGGTCATCTTATCGACCATGAGAACTGTTAGTACACACTTCCCTTGTTCACACATTGCGCGCTTCCTTACGTTGAACTGACTCCTCAGTGTAATGAGGACAGACGGTCGCACCATACTACTCACACCACTATTCAGTAGCAGCATGGATCGAAGTGATCACGGGATAAATAAGGGAGAGATACGGGAAGGATCATTGGTGGACAGAATCACATACAATGGCTTTTGCCACATGAAGGAATGGTGACATGGTGCCCAAATTGACTGGGGCATCCTCAGACGAGTGTGGTGTGCAAATGAGTGTTTCTGTTCGTAGTCCCGTTGAGACGCATACGTCGTGTGTTGGTTTCCCCAAATAAACAACTTCTGTGCCACCCGCCTTCTGGGTTCACAACATCAGTACCTACTTATGTTGTTGTTGTTGCAATTAACCCTCTCATCATTCTATTATCATTCTGTTGAACAACAACGGTTAAAGTTAATTGGATTATGGCGAATTTTTTCAGTCCACTTCTCTCATTTTGGAACTTACGTGCAGAGGAGCCTAGTGCTGAACAGTGGTTACAGTGGGAAACCTCAAATTATGTTCACCTGCTTACTATGCTTGGTAATAACCAGAATGTGGATGACATCTTGAAAATTGAATCATTCCATCATTAATCCGATCAGGAATGACAGTGGCACTCTGACGAAATCCGATCACTCATTAAGCAAGGTTTGTCATTCGTACTGGAAACACTGGATAAAATATGGGGAGGATGACAACGTGCTTTCACAGAACGCTATAAATTCCATAAAATACGACAATGTGCTGGTGAATCTGTAGATGACTTCATCTCACGACTTCTCTCGGCGCTCCCAGTCTCTGCCTACCCGCAGATCCCACATGTTGTCGAACGAGCAATGCTAATACAACGACTCATTGCTAGTGTTTATGACGAAAAGATGTGTGAGCGATTGTTCTCCGCAGATGCACAACTCAACATGGGAGGGTGCTTATTATATCGTGCACCACCATACTAATTCGGTTAATGAACTCGCAGAATTTCCCTTCATGGAGCCCACATTGCCAACTGATGTTAACCAGGTGGCACAAGCTGAACACCGTAGGGGGTTTTCTCGCTTTTGTTTTGGCGAATATAAGCGGAAATCGACTAACTATCCGCAGTTGAATTCGATTCGTCGATCCTATCAGAAGATCATATTTGGAAAGTGTGTCAATCCAAACGTAATGTTTGTAATCTGTCTACTTCTAGGTCGACTAATCTTATCAAAAAGGACCTGAATATTCAGTACAGTAACAATACAACAATCAGTCACAGCCTTAGAGCAAAGTCAGACACACTGTTTATTGTCTTCTTAAATGTAGACGAGCAACAGGTTGTATTCGAGCTCGATACTGGAGTGGCCGTTACACTGCTGCGATCAGATGTTTTATCACAACTCCTGGATTATATATATATATGTATATATGGTCGATACCTTCCTTGCTCATGTGTCCTATAACAATTGTATAAATTAACTGCGTATTCATGTGATCAAAGAACAGCGTCCAAATATACTTGGTCGTGACTGGATAAAATACCTCCCTGGAAGCCTGCTAAGTGTTAATACAGTTGAGGCTCGGTCACCATTATCTAAAATTTTGAATACACATACAAATTTGTTCGATCAGACAAATTTTGGGAAGCTACGAAATTAGGCCGCACACTTGCAACTCATCTCGAAAGTAATACCGATGTCCTTGAAGGCCGGGAACGTTCCGTACGCCCTTCGTTATAAAATCGAAAAAGCAACACGCCGGCTTTAGGAGAAACGTACAATTGAACCCATCCAAGTTTCACATTCGGCAACGCTTATCGTACCCGACGGTACAATAAGAATCTGTGGTGACTATAATATAACTATGAATCGAATGTTACAGCTAGATAGTTATTCTTTACCAAAAATTGAGGACATGCGTCCTTAACTGAGGGCGAACATTTCACAAAATTGGACTTGAGTCACGCAAACCAACAGATTGAGCGAGATGAAGATTCGCGTCACTGTCAAACAATCAACACCCATGTAGAACTGTTTCATTACACTCACTCCCCATCCGGACATTCGCTATTCGTCTTAAGGATAAGCCTAGTAAGTGTGCATACCTTTATGATATTGCGATCACCGGACGCAATACTGAGCAGCACTTGGAAACCTTGGACTTGTTCTTGAAAAGATTGTCAGATCGAGGTCTTGTATTGAAGTGAGAAAGTGTGAGTTCCTGATATCTAGTGTGTATTACCTCGGATTTAGGCTGTCAAAGGAAGACCTACATTCACTGGAAGAAAAAGTGCGAGCTCTACCAGATCTGCTACCGCTTAAAAAGTTGGGCGAGCTTCGTTCTTTTTTAGGAACAGTAACGCAGTTTTCTTGATTCGTACCTTTTGTAACGAAACACCTTAGCCTCCTTTATCAGCCTCTGAGAAAGGGCAAAAGCTGGCGGTGGACCCAGGTTCAAGAGGCTGTTTTCAACACAACTAAACAGACTTTTACTTCGCCACGCATTGAGTACATTATGAGTTGAGAAAACCAATCACACTTTCTTGTGATTCTTCTCCATACTGTCTGGGTGCCGTACTATTACAGAAGCCTTCAGGTGGATCGCAACGTCCCATATCCTACTGTTCGAGGACACTGAGCTTGATCGGGAGGCTGTGGCTATCATAGTTGCTGTAAAACGTTCTCACCAGTGCATTCTCGCACGACGGTTCACACTTTTTGCGGACCACCAGCTCCTTCTTTCGCTACTGGGTAGGGGACAAACGATGCAACAAATGACCTCCCTTCGAATGATTCTTTGCTCTCTCATCTTATCTGTTTATGAATATAAGACTCAGTTCAGCCCCGGAAGATTCAGTTGTGCAGCTGATGTCTTAAGTAGATTAACATTACCAGATACAACGTCCACAGAATCCACCCAGAAAAACTTATGCATGTTACTTAACGTTTCAACCATTCTCCTATTGCGTCGATGGGTGTACAGCGGGAAACAGACAGACACCATACTAGCCTTAGTTAAACGGTGCGTACAGGTGGGATGACTAGAACGGACACCTGACCGGATTGAGTCTTCGAAACAAACTTCTGCCTTGGAGGGTACGTTTGGTGATTCTGAAGAGAGACTGCGACCATCCATCCATGAGGAGCTCCATGGTGCTCACCCAGGAACCGTAAAGATAAAATCGTTATAACGTTTTTACGTGTGGTGGCCCACACTGGATGGTGAAATTGTGTCAATGGTCACGTCATGTGAATTACATCAAGAACACCAAAATGCAGTCCCAAGGTACCGCTGCATCCTTGGAGATGACCAGAAACATCATAGAAGCCAACCCTTTTTGACTTCATTTGGCCCTTTTAAAGGTCAGGTGATTTAACTTATCGTGGATGCTCATCCCAAATGGATTGATGTTCACATTCTCCCAACGACAACAACGACTAGTACAATAATCAAATTGAGTACAACCCTCGCAACGTTTGGTTTACCGGGAACTGTTGTGATCGATGATGGTCCTGTGTTTGCATGCGCCGAAGTTGCGGACTTCATTACTTGGAATGGAATTAGACACGTTACGACAGCGCCTCATCACCTGGCTCAGAATGGCTTCACTGAGCGTATTGCACGGACAGTGAAGAATATGTTGAAATAGCCTAAGACCCCTCTGCGCGTGCGCCTTTATCGCGCACTATTTATTTATCGGAATCTTGTCTACGAAACCAGCAGCAGCAGCAGCAGCCGCGCCAAAGTCGTGTTTGGTCCTCGTCTCCGTACTCGGTTGGACTTATTCCATGAAGGTCCTCAATCAGAAGTAATCACTAGACAGGAACTAATAAAAGACCGTCTCGATATGCATACTAAAGATAGACATGTGTTCGATTCCGATCCCGTCCTTGTGCATTTACCCACTGAAACCCGCTACTGTCACAAGTGCTAACGGACAAATAATACAGGCTCAAACGAAAGACGGGCGAATGGTGGGTCGCCATCCAGACCATGTGTACCGCGTACATCAAGCTCAGGAAACGTCTCCTCCAATGTGTCCACCCCCCTGAATCACATGACGCACCCACGACCTAACCAACGCCTCCTGCCAACTTACCCCTGCGCCGATCCCAGCGTCAGCGTCACCCGATAGACCTTTGTCAGGCTGGATATCCTTAACTAACGGAGGGGAGATAGCGCGTCCGCATGATGCGTCATCGACTTTTCCACAGGTGTTGTGTGCGTGTCCATCGATTGGTCGATAACCACTTGGATTGGTCATCTTATCGACCGTGAGAACTAATCGTACACACGTCCCTTGTTCATATATTGCGTATTGTCTTACGTTGAACTGATTCTCTGTACCTGCTTATGTTGTTTTTTGTTGTTGTTGTTGTTGTTGTTGTTGTTGTCGTTGTTATTGTTGTTGCAATAAGCCATCTTAGTGTTCTGTTAAACGACAAAAGTAACACCGTCCCTCTTTGTTCTCGTTGTGGATACTGCGGGGTAATGTTTTTTTTTGCTGGAAAGATGTGTCAAGCCAACATTGTTGACAAGGTCCTCAGAAGAAAGGCCACCGGAAGCGCAGAGTATTACAACTTGCTCGTAACGTTTTGTTGTGTTCGATCTGTTTATCAGTGCCCATATATCTCATTTTAGTTTTTCACCTGTGTGTTATTCACTATCATCAGTACTAGTGAAACACAGTAATTCCTCTAGTTATTCTCTGTTATGTCATTCATGAACACACATATTGAACTTAAATTTCTCAATGCGTCACCCGCTACCAATACTCGCCGTATTTCCTCGATCCACATTCACTAGT